>APFE030535842.1:0-17778 GCA_000404065.3 Pinus taeda | reverse complement strand
AAGGCACAGAGCAGAGACATCGGTGAATTATGGCATAGAATATTGGTCCATTTGCACCATGGATCTTTGAAGATCATACAGTAGATTTCTACAGGACTTCCCAACGGTGCACTAGAGTAGCAAGATACATGCAAAGGGTGTATGTTGGGGAACTACACCAAAGCCGCCTTTCATGATAAGGGCATTCAAGCGCAAGTCATCCTTGAAATAGTTCACTCATATGTGTGTGGAACATTCTCGATGGCCTCCACAGCCATGCAGATGTATTATCTGATATTTGTAGATGATTTCTCACATAAGTGCTACATTTTCTTCATGCAGAAGAAAGACCATAAATTCTTCAAATGTTGTGAATTTAAAGCACTTATTGAGAAAGACATAGGTAGGAAAGTAAGGCTCTTAAGAGTGATAACAATGGATAATATGTGTCGAATGAATTCAATAACTTATGTGCATCAGAAGAAATTAAATGGGAGTTAATAGCGCCCCACAACCCATAGCAGAATGGGGTGGCTGAGAGGAAGAACAAAATTATTGTGGGAGTTTCATGGGAAATGTTACATGATCAAGGCCTACCATTGCCCTTTTGGGTTGAAGCATGAAAAAAAGTTGTATATGCCTACAACAGAAGTCCTCATCGAATTCTCGGGATGAGTACACCAGAAGAATATTTTTCAGGGAATATACTAGATGTGTCACACTTAAGGATCTTTGGTTCATCAGTTTATTTTCATGTTACCAAGGATGCAAGGAAAAATATAGAGCCGACAGTTGAGTTGGGCATATTTGAGAGGTACACTGATACACCTCACAACTACCAAGTGTACCTTCCATCTCAAAGGAAGACAATTGTTTGTAGAGATGTGAATTTTGATGAAGAGAAGGTCGTGACATGTTCCCTTGAGAGGGCGCATCAGTTACATGTAGATGAGGATTTTTTAACTCCAAAGGAAGAACCTCTAGATGATGTGGAGCAACCACATGTAGAGGACCAGAGAGTGGAAGCACCCACTCATGCAAAGACATCCATAGATGGAAGGAAGCACACCAGAGAAGCTAATAGATTGATGCATGATGCTAGAGAGAATATGGGAGCACCCACATCATAACGCAGGGAGAGGAGGTCATCATATCAGTACACTTGGTACATGGCTCTGATGAACGAGAGTGTAGAGACTAAGCCATCCTCATTCGAGGAAGCACTGCAACAACCAATATGTGTTCATGCCATGGTAGGGGAGTATGACTCCATTATCAAGAATAGTGCTTAGGAAATTATTCCAAGGCCAAAGGGAAAGATAGTGGTAGGTTCCAGGTGGATCTACAAGGTGAAGCAAGTAGTAGATGGGAGTGTCAAGAAACACAAGGCCACATTTTTGGCCAAGGGGTTCTCGCAAGTGGAGGGAATTGATTACTAGGATACCTTTGCTCTAGTGGGAAGGAACTCTTCAATCAGATCTAATCCCACTTTTAGTGCAAACGAGATGGAAAATACATCAAAGGGATGTGAAGACAACCTTCCTCAACAGATTTATTGAGGAAGAGGTGTACATAGAGCAGCTGGAAGGATTTGAGACCTTCAACAAAGAGTCGCATGTGTGCAGACTCAAGCAAGTGTTGTATGGATTGAAACAAGAACCTCGTCCTTGGTACAAAAGGATCGAAAACTATTTCACCAGGTTGGGCTTCACCAAAAGTGAAGCAGATGCAAAAATTTACCATATTGTGGTTGAAGGTAAATTATTGATTATAGCAATATATGTCGATTATTTAATTCTAACAGTTGATGAGAATTTGGCCAAATCTTGAAAAGAGGATCTTGCAAGAAAATTTGAGATGAAGTACTTGGGGCTCATGCATTATTTCCTTGGTATGGAAGTATGACAAGGAGATGGGGAACTGTTTGTCTCTCAGGTTATGTATTCCAATGAGATAGTGATGAAGTTCCACATGGAGAGCAACAAACCCATGGAGACTCTTCTAGCAAAGAATTGGAGGAAGGAATATGCTACTTCAAGTGGAGTAGTAGAGGCTATTATTTATAGGCAGCTTGTGGGTTGACTTATGTACTTGGTGAACACATGACCGAACGTGTTTTCCAGTTCATCAGCTTAGTCAAGCAATGGTTAAACCAACCAAACTCTATTGGAAGGCAGCTAAACATGGTTTGAGATAACTCAGGGGCACCACTCAGTTTGGTATTTGGTATAAACGGACAGAAGGAGTGAAGATGCAAGATTTCACAGATGAAAATTTGGTAGGGAGTCCATCAGAAAAGAAGAGGACATCAAAGGGAATCTTCAATGTTGGGTCAATAACAGTTTCTTGGTATATTAGGAAGTAGATATCAGTTTCATTAAGTTGAGCAGAAGCAGAGTACATCGCTGCTAGTCAAGCAATTTGTGAGGCTATCTAGATGAGGAAGATCCTTGTTGTGTTATTTGGTTTGTAGATGGATCCTACAGTGATTTACTTTGACAATCAAAGTTGTATCAAACTCTATGAAAATCCAGTTTTCATGATTGGTCCAAGCATATCGACATCCAGTATCACCATTTACGAGTTTGTGTGCAAACGAGAATCATGTTGCTGGAGTACATTCCTACTGAGGAACGTGATGCAAACATCTTGACTAAGGAATTGTCAAGAGGAAAACTTGAGTTCCATAGAGGTAGGATTGGGGTATCTGATAATCTATTTCTTGTTAAGAGGGAGTGTTTAAAATTCAAAAATAAAATCTTGATTTAATTTAACCTTGAATTAAATTAGGTCAAAAAATTTAATTCCACATCACAAGACAACTTGTACGAGTTAACTAAGTTAACTTGAATTAGTTGGTTCAGTTAACTCGATTTGCGGGTCTAAAGTGAGTCATGTAGAGTGGATCCTACTTTATAGGAGCCTTGGTTGAGTTTATTTTGAGTTGTAATTAATTAATTCAATTTAACTCAGTTAACGTCAGTTTAACTAGTTCCAAATGATGGAGTAACTGGTAGGAGGTATAACAGTGGGGTGTTGCTTTATGTGTTCAACCAGTTAATGGATAATTCAACCATAAATAACTCATGCATGTGCGATCTGAGAGTCAACCAGTTGATATTTGAGTTCAAGGGAAGCGTACTATCAGTTGTATAATCATCCAAATTGTACAAGTGGTGCATGCAGTCAGAGGAAGGCCTATGATTGATTGTGCAATTCCAATTGAGGAATTTCCATAACTAATAGGGGCTAATTCCCAAGGAAACAACAAAAGGAAATAGGGACTTGGGCAAGCAGAAAATTGGTTAAGTATTGGCCAAGGCTTGTTTAGGAAGATGTGAGATAGATAGAGATAATGGATAGGTTACTCAGGCTTGAGAAAAGCATTCTAATCTTCTCATATTTTCTGACTTGCAATATACAGATAATGGGGGTTTTTAGATGTGGACTTCCCTACGAAATCGTCGTGTAATGTGTTGATTGAATTCTTTCTCTTGTATGCTTTATGATTTCTCAATCAATCAATTGTTTTTTTTTATGAGTATAGTAGATTCAAGTCTATTGTTTTATCAAATTACATAAGCAGTTTGAATTTACAAGGAATTTCTACACTCTTGTGAATGTGAGAAAACACCAATATGAGCACTTTCACAATTCTGATTTTCAATAATTTCATCATGAGACAAAAACTTAGAAAATGATTGATTTGAAGAGGCAATTGTTTGACTATCCTCATACTTTTGGTCACATTAAAGTTGACAAACTTGCTGCATATCTTCATCAATTTCATGGGATGAAACATCACTGTCTACACCAAGAAGTTGATCTATTTCATTTTTTGTCAAGGGAGAAGCTCTAATCTGCTGAAAATTGTTCTAATTATCACAACAACTAGTTTCTATTGTTTCCTGTTGAGAAGAATATTCATAAAGGGATTGTATAATTTCATCATCCATAAGCTCATCATCATCATAAATAACTTGCAAGTACTTAATAAAATCCTCACAATACTCACAACAGTTTTGGAAAAATGACAAAGAAGGATGAAACGTTGCATAATACTACAAGAATACTATGTGAAAATCTTTGAGTATAAGCTAATTGGTTTTAATCTCTCATACCATGATCTATCTTTGTCTACCAAGGTATCCATAAACATCTTCATTAAAAAATCCTCATCAAACTTAATCACAAGCTTTTATATATATCTATATCTATAGATATAGATATGTGTGTGTGTGTGTGTGTGTGTGTGTGTGTGTGTGTGAAACTTAATCAGGCGCAAAACTGCATCATCTCCTTCCTGATAGTTGAACTTTGGGAGATGTGTTTTCCAGTCTATGCGGGGAAAACAACTTGGAAAAATAGGGACATGTGAGCAGTGCACAGGAGCATATAGATTTGTAATCCTCCATTGAAGCCATATTCGTATTGTGGAGTTGCCAATGACACTTTAAATTCTAGATTTCACTGACAATGGAGTTGCTAGGACAAATCGAACATCCGTTATCTTATCTAACCTTCTTTTTTCTCTCAGAAAGTAGATCTGGTCTTCAAAGTAGTTCTGGGGAAGATAAACCTTTCGTAATCCATTGTATGGTCGCCAAGGCATTATCACTTAGAAATTTTCTCTTGGTTGTAGGAGAATCTCCCAAGTTAACCATTTCACTCCAACTTGTAGATTGAAGGCTAGCCCCTTCAATCCAAAGAAGGCTCTCTCTGACCTTTACACTGTGGCTAGAAATTTAGATAGGTTGTGTTGATGTAGGGTTTGGTTGGGTCAAAACCAATAGATCATTGGGTGATGGAGTCAAATATCTAGGTCAAATATCTAGGATAACAGGTTTTCTAATCAGTATTGATAAAGGCAAGGTGGATACAAGATTCTAGACCTTTTCCATTTGTTGTAGATGGATGAAGAAAAAGAAGACCAATCCACCACTATGTGGCATGCTCAATGAATCCTATGGTGGCTTTAGAAGATCAGGATGGGAACCTTTGAAAAGTTAACTCAGAGACCAAAACATAATGGATTATGAAATAATTAATCTTTTCCAAACATTCAAAAAGAATACATTCATCAGATTATAAAGGAGAAACTGAAAAACATACAGAGTTCATACTAGAACCTAATATCGCATGGATGTTTATATCACTAGTCAGAATATATTGATATTGGCAAATGAAATGAATAAAGCATTCAAAACACACAAAGAATGACTATATATTTTCAAAAAACCCAACCATTTCTTCATATTTTTGATGAAATATATAGGAAAATACAATCGAATTCAAATCCAATTTGTGGAAAGTATTAATTAAAATAACCATCAAGATACAAAATAAATGGATCCAAAAACCCATCTTTATTTTTTTCTCTAAGTCTAATTTGGTGAGGTGGCCTTCATTTGTTGACTTGGCATATTTATAGGAAACAAAATTACGAAATGTCTTGAAAATTCCTAAAAATAGGGTCCAAAGGTGCATTTGGATCTTCCAAAACATGACACATGTTAGACAACAGAGGGATTTCTATTTTTTTTATTGATCTGTTTTCTCTAAAAACCTCTTGTTTTTCTTCAAAATTCATCTCCATATTTTCATAAATGGTTTTTGAAAACGATGACTAAAACAGAAAATACATAATTACAAAATATGTAAACTTGGCCTCAAACATTCCTCTATAGTTTCTAAACCATGAGTTCTGTGTAAAATATGAAACATGCTTTTTGAATCAACCCGTTCACAACAAAAAACTCTTACAGTTTTTAAAATTCATTGCCACTTGCATGAAATCTCGGTTTGAACATAGTGACTAAAATAGAGGAAATGGAGTGTTGGTAAACATGTTACTTCAAGGTTATTTTTCCTTATGTTGACTTGTATTCTCTGCACTTCCTCGACCACAAAAATATCTAATATTTGATGACATTACATTCAAAAATAATTTTATACTTGAAATATTAACCTAAGTAAGCCAATATTTTGAAGAACCCTTAGGGTTTGATGCAACAGAATTAGGTTTTATGTAATATTCTGCTCTTGAAGTCAACTAATCATTTTTCTGTCTTCTCCGACTTGAGCAAGGATATCCATCTTGTTTTGACTCCTTGTCATCCTTCTAGTGAGGTTTTGTGGACTTTTCTAAGCTTTTAAGTTTTTTCGTTTATTCTTCTCAACATATTGTGTTTTCCTTTGTCTTTTTCTACTCTTTGAAGTTTGATCTATTTTTTCTTCTTCATCAAGGATGATAATTGTTTCTATGAACTTAGGATTCATTCTAGATTTGAAATTCAACCTTAGTTCGTTACGAGTGTGAGGAATTTTTCCCTGAAACCTAACTTCTGCCTTGACTTCCTTATCCTCTATGTCTACTTTTTGTTTGCCCTTTTTGCTTTTGGAGATTTTCTATTTTGTTTCTTCCTCCTCTACCAAATTCTTTGTTGGCTTCTTTAGCTTCAAGTCTTCCCTTCATAAAATTCAACCTCTGAAATCTTCACATATCTCGACCGACCCATTTACAATGCTCCAAGACCTACAAACACCTTTACTGACCTTGAAATACCCTAACAGAGGACTTCAAGAAAACTAGTAACCTTTTTGCACTAGAAAACTGCAAATCTCGGTTTGCTGGAAAAACCGGTTTTAAGAAAAAAGGGAAAACTAGGGTTTGATCTTAAATGACTCAATTGGGCTAAAAAACTATGGAAAATGTCATATCATGCAGGTGGAGGACCAATAATTTACAAATCACAACTTGAGGGCTCAAAAAATATGGGTTAGCGTGTCAAAAATAAAGTTTTAAATTTTTTTAAAAAGCACTACGAAAAAATTTCCTAGTGCCAACCAAATTTTTACTATAGGTCAAATCACTAAGAAAAAATTTTCATAGACTTAGGGTTAGGTAAAAGAGTTTTAATGACACATTTCCTTAGGCTTAGAAAACCTTATAATTAATACAACACCCCCCTTTATATTGTTATGACTTGCCAAAAGATAGACTTACATCATTGATTTGAAATGAAGGTGTAAACATGATGCTAACATATTCATATTTCATCCATTTTCAAACTAGAACCATCAATGCCACATCTTTTTACAAAATAATTTCTTTTGTTTCTTCAAACACTCACTAAAGCACCTTCAACAATCTCTGATTATTAGGAAACTCACCATCCATACCAGCAACCTCAATCCAACCCAACTCACATACACACTTGCAGGATTTGTCAATCGATTATGCTTATAAAGAATTTTTCCTTGCTCAAATTAGGCTTCTTTCTTCTAAGTTATCTTCACCTTAATATTTGCATGAATGCCTTATTTTTGGCTTTATCCTTCTTCAACTAGCTATACTAAATATGATCTACATATCTTCAAACACTTCTTTGTTGTTTAAAACTCAATTTCTGAGTTAAACTGCTAATTTCATCTATTCTGGCACATTACAAGGTTTATTTGGGACTTTAGTTCTAGTTCCAACTTTTTTTAAACTCCAAATATAGGGAAAATGCCAAAAAAATAATCCAATAACGTCTATGTCGTTGAATTTCTCCTTTAAGCCCCTAACACAAGTGCACTGGCCCTTTTTTGACCATAAGACCAAGGCACTATGACCACCACCTTAGTCCTTGAGCACTTAGCTTTAAAATTTGTGGACCATTTTCTCCTTTAAGCCTCAAGGTTTATTTTCTTTACAAACTATCTCTGCAACCTTGATCTTCTTGTTGCATAGGACTAAGTGTTAGGGCTTTGTTCCGTACACCTTTATCCCAACACTTTTAAATTATTCCCTTGTTTTCCTTTTAGGGTCATGTCGTAGGGATTACGTATCCCATGGGGATACCTTATGCTCTTCTCTTATTGTTTTCCACTTTCGATGAGTCCTGGCCCCGTCAACCCACCATTCTCCTCTGCTACAACTCGAAACCTTTCGAGGTTTGCCTTTAGGGATGAGTGGTCCCAGTGGGTCCCTCGCTCCACTCACAAGTGAATCAACTGTTTATTTGAGTTGAGTTTTCTCTTCTGACTGCAAAATTTCCCACTTCCTAGTCATCTTGACGAAGCCTTCGAATGCAGTACTCAAACATTCCAGGGTTGACCATACGGGATGATGTCATACCTACATCATCAGTGTCACGTGGCACTCTATGAGTGGTCCACATGCCACCCGTAAATGGCCCACTAAGGTACCCAAAAGCACCAAATTTTCATGCCATGTGTCCCCTGGCCTGGCCCGTACTTCCACATCACTTGTGTTGATTTCATCTTTGACCAATCGGGCATTGCCATGTGTCCTGTTAGAGAGGAGAGAGAAAAGGTCTCAGAGCTTTGGTGATGGGCCTCTAAATTAGACATAAATTAAGGCCCATTTGACCATTCTTCAGCACATTAAACCTTTCTTTTTGCATTAGATAATGTATTTTTAATTTTAATATGTTCATTAGGAAGGTTTATGGATAATTGCATATTTGTGCCTAATGTTATTTATTTTTGTAGAATATTGTGAGAATATTGGGCAAATAATGGAGATTTGGAGGAGGAGATAATTTAGGGACTTTCTCCCTACTACAAGAGGGTCAATATTGAATAATAAATCAGCAATATAATATGGAATTATTGCACAAATTTTGGAGGTCCAATGATTGAGAAAATCTAGGAATGTGTTCCCTATCATTTAATGCAGATTCCTAGTGTTGAGAACCAGATCCACTATTTGAGGTATTTCAGAGGAGAAAGCTTACTCCTCTCATGGAGAATGCTTCCTAACCGTTTTGTATAAGTACCAATTCGAATTTTCATCTAGCAGTTGATTTTTCTTAGTCTTCTTGTGGAGAGAACTCGTATTTTTGCAGCTCCACTTTCGTTTCTTGCAAGGATGTAATTGTATTAATGGAAATAACGAAGATTTGTGCCATGTTCAACTTCTAAATATTGATCTACTTCATAGGAACCTTATTTTCCTTGGGCTTGTCTATCCTAGGAACCTCAGATCCCTTTTGTATAATTTACTTTTCTTCTTTGCAATTCTTATTCACATGCATCTCTTATTCTTGTTTTTTTTTCTATTTTTGCATTTAGTTTTGATGATTTCTTGTTGTAGGATTGGGTTAAATGGTTGATGTAAGTTCTTTTGCAGGATAACAAAGATTATTTCATCCTTGGAACAACTTTGGAAGGTCATAGTAATCATTGAGATACTTGGATTAGTTTGCTTATTCCCAAATCTGAAATTTTTGGAAGTCCCTTGTGGCAAATAGTAGTAATTTTCTTCTATTTTTTGGAACATGCTAATGAGATTAAATTGAGTTGATTCCACTTGCATTAGATCATAAAAAAATTTAGTTTAATGACATAATTTTCCCCATTGCATTTTCACTTGATTAGGTTATGCATTTGATATATTAACTAGCTCATTAGTTCTCGAATTTCTAGATTTTAGACTAGTAACTTTTTGCTATTTTTTAGCATGTGTTAACAAACGTATTTTTGAGTGATTCCAATTGGAATGAAGACATAATACATCATATTAAATAAATAAAAATTTCCCATGCAATTTGGATTTTATTTACTTGGTCATTCGGTGAATTATATCTTCATGTACCAAATATGTAACTTCCTATAGCAGCGTGTAACTTCATGTAGCACCTTCCAGCATGTGTATACTTGCCTAGATTTGCTCAAAAAATTTGGTTTTTGTCCCTTAGGGTTGAACCATAACCCTTAGGATCTAAATAAATAGTTGAGGATGAATAAACACCACTTATGAATTTCCCTTTTACCCCTGCAAAACATATCAACAATTTGGGTTAATGGGGATGGCATTTCCGGGTGAAATGTCAAGAACTTTAAGATCAGTAGCCTTTGAATTGTGACTTCATTTACCCTTTAAACTGTTATTTGTGATTTCTGCCTTATTCATACTTATGATGGTGAAAGCTTCAAAGCTCAGGGCCTTTTCTCTGGGCTTCAACTTCAAAAGATCACCATCCAATCCAATCTAAACTCTGTAATGTTGTTAATTTTAGGTATGTTCTATGCTAAGAGAAATTTATTTCAATTTTCACAGTTAGCTCCATATCTTTTCCAGAATAGCAATCACATCAGCATTAAAGTAAACTGCAAATAGAACATAAACATAAATCGCAGAAGACAAGCCAAGACAAGAGTACACAAGATGTGGCACCAACCAGGGACAAACCCCAATGTGGGGAAACCCTTGATCAATTCTTCTTTTATGTTCTTTAATAGTTCAACAAAGAAAGAGAGAGATAGTACATTTACAACAGAAGTCAACACTTTGACTTTCTAGATAAGAGAATAGATCATCTCTACATGAGATCAGTTGAAGACATGTTGCTTCATCTGATTCTCCAAGGTGACTCCTTCACCTGTCATTGTGCTACATCTCGTCCATATGTTGCACCTCATCATATTGCAACATTATACCATGTTCCTGAGCTGCACCATGCTACTTACTGCTGAGTTGTACGTTGTACACAACTTGTTGCTCTTAATCATCATGTTGCACACACCATGTTGTTGCTCTAGCTGTCCCTGCTTGTTAAATAGGTCACCTTAAACTGTCCTCATGAAAAACCTCATCACCACACTGGTTGGGGTACAAACTTCGTCTTGCTACAGCACCCTATTCACACCCATCAGATTCAACAGAGCCTCTTGATCAGGCATACTAGACTGCGGTATTGTCTCCCTTCCTAGCTGTTGTCAAATGTTGGAATATAAGGCTAGAACCAACCCCCATACTCACCCAACAGTCCACTAAAAGGGCTCAGTCCATCCACAATGTCTTCTATGCAATCCGCCGCCCACGACAGAGATAAACCTTGCAACAAATGACCTTACAAACTGCCCAGAAGTAGACTCTTGTAATGTGGCCTTAATGCTGGTTCATTTGCACTTCAAAACAGTCATAAGAATGACCCTAATGTCCTTCCCTTCTTCATTGAAGTTGAGTGCCTTTTCTTGCTGCATACAAACCTCTTGGATTGTGACCAGAAAACGTATAGATTAGGTGACTTTCAGACCTGTGGCAAGGGCTCTTTTAGAGCTTCCTTAGACAGTGGATGGAAGGTTCCATATATATCTCCTTGTTGCATAAACAGGTCTCCTTTAGGACTGTGTATAGATCCTCTTTTCGACTGCGGATGACGAGTCTCTTTCTTGCTGCATATAGGGTCAATGGACAGCGTATTCATGCCTTCATTTAGGTCCTATATTGGCCCTCCTTTCACCTGCAGATTGAGCCTCTTGAGACAACATATAGGGGCTTATTTATGTTGTACATAAGTCTCCTCTTTTCTGCGTGTAGATCTCCTCATAAGCCGGTGGCTTACTGCGGCTAGGGCATCAGCTACTGCAGCTAGGGAATCACTGTGGCTAGGGCATCACTGCAGCTAGGGAATCAACTACTGCGGCTAGGGCATCATCTACTTAGCCTAGCGTACTCTTAGTGTCCTCTCCTTCACCAAAAACCCAAAGACGTGGAGAGGAGGAGATCACATGAAGAGTGTGTCTCACAAATGACTTCAAGTCCTCTCCTATTTATACTAAAATGCAGATGATGAATAGACATGACTATGGGCTTCTGAGTCTACACAAGTTGCTGGCCGACTTGACAATTTGTCTTATAACACAAATAAATTCATAACTCCATGAATACTTTTTGGAATCGGATGATCTTTAGATCAATCCTACACCTCTCAATGAGAGGGATCCAAGAAAAATATCAGCTGCCATAAATATGATGACCCACATGTATTTTGGCCCTAGTTTCCAATTTTAACACTCCCTCTCAACTAGGGAGAACTCCATCCGCTAATCCATATGTTCGACTATACTATCTTTGCCATCAATGCCTTGCACTGCTCTACTCTGCTCTTATCAGGTCTGCTTAGCTTTACTCTGTTGTGCTGAACCATGAAGAAGAAGAATAAATCGAGAATGTCTCATACCATCCTCCACTGACCCGAAGTCAGTCTGGAGTGTGTACCACTTTCACTGGTCCCAGACCAGTTCTCTACTGACCCGAAGTTAGTTTCAGAGGGTGTAGCACTCTCACCGGTCCCAGATCAGTATCATTGATCCTAGGTCAATGAAGGTCATCCTAGCATAGGGAGTATGGTAGATACAATGATGTGTCCATCGGTACTACTATGGTCCCTATCCTCATTTCCCTGCTCAGTGATCAGATGAGAGGTACTTCCCAGGAGTCCCAGACTGCATGGGTAGGATGCCTCGACAAGAGAACTAATCATCCTATCCACAGGAGAAAGAATCATCTTGTCCAGTGGTTTCCATGGAGAACTAATCATACTGGTATACAATAGAACGAATCATCCTGTTCCACAATAGCCATGAAGAACGAACCATCCTGGCCCACAGGAGAACTAATCATCCTGTTCCACAATCGCCATGGAGAACGAATCATCCTGGCCCACAAGAGAACTAATCTATTTGTTCAGTGTGCACCACCAGGGGAGGTTGAGTCACCCTGTGGTCGTATGTTGCTCCAGTAAGAGCCCCAAGCCCTCAGAGCTCCCAAATCTCGATGTATGCAACATGCAGGACCCTTTTACATGGGTCTCTCGACAATTCCAAGTCATTCAGGAAAATCACATGTCTGATCTTTCCCCGGGGCTTTGACAAAGTGTAGCGATCTGTACATCATCTCGTTGTGATGGAGCTTCCTTGCTCATTGACTTATCATATCCTAGATAAGGTAGTATTTGACGTCTGTCTGCTGGAGAAACATTGAATACGGGACTCCTCAATAATCGAATCCCACCTCTGGTTGTCACAGAGAATCACAGTGGTGTTCATCATGTGTACAAACAGTTCACTTAAGAGCTTCTGCAATCATGCAGCTTCACACAAGATCATACTCATAGCTATGTATTCGACCTCGGTGGTGCTTATAGCAACCGATTTTTGCTTCCTGCTCATACATGATATCGAAGCAGAATCCAAAGAGAACCAGCACTGAGAAGTGCTCTAGTGATCCTCCACACTGCCTACCCAGTCAACATTCGAATAATCATGTAGTTTCATATTTCCAGCAGTGTATCTCAATCCATGAGAGATTGTGCCCCAAAGATATCTTAGAAGATTCTTGGCACCAATTCAATGATGCTCAACCAAATATGAGCTCAACATGCTAACTGCAAAACATATGTTTGGACGGAAGTTCACCAAGAACATCAACGCAAATGAGTTTATGAAACTCAGAGGCATTTCTCAAATCTGGTCTGACATCACTACCATATAATTTTTAAAAGTTAAGATCCTCAAGGTAGTCATAGTCTTGTAGTTTATCATTCCACATCTGAAATCCAATTCCCTCTTACTTCTGCAAATGAGAGGATCTACACTTGTCAGAAATAGGTCATCCTCATAAGGTGCCGGTATGAGAGGTCTATCATCCACAACCTTCGGGTAATGGTTTGGATCGGTTTCACTCCTAGTGAATCTCAGCTTCATTGGAAAGCTATCAATCCTCTCATAATATGCCCAGGCTGTTTTTCTTCAAACCATAGAGGGCTTTCTTCCACCTATATACATGAGATTCCTGATTATGAATCTCAAACTCCTCGAGTTGTTCCAAACCTGTGCACCTGTTGCATGAGGGGAATGGTCCCCTTATAAGATTTTCCTTCCGTACATCTCAGACATGTACCTTCATGCTCTTTTTGAATTCAGGCATCTCTGTCACCATCTGACTTACAGACCTGCGGAGCTATGTGTCAATGGACATGGTCCCCAGTGGACTTCTTGCAACTTGATACAACCTTGAACTCAAAAACATCTTTGAAAATTCTATTTTCAAACATGTATCTTCCATCGATGAGTGCCACCTTGAAACCTTTGACTTCCATTGCTGAAATGGACACCAGGTTCTTCTTATGATTAGGTACATAAAAGAGATTCTGTAAATGAATTGAGTTACCCTCATTCAATTGAGGGATAACATTCCCTACACCCCTTCCGGGATAGGTGGCATTGGCTCCAAGTATAATCCCACAATTGTTTTCATCTCTACCAAATTAGAGAGTGCACCCATCTATCTAATGAAGTGCCTTAAAGCACTACAATCAATAAGCCAGATTCCTAAAGAATATGAAGGAGAGAGCCAATACAAGAAAATGCTTCTTTATCTTAATAAAAAAAACATTTGATTCTTCATACCAGGGTTCCTTGCTTTCTTTGAAGAGTCGACCATTTCCCTAATCATTCCTTTGAACATTGAAGATGTCCCTGGAATGATTGTTATCTTCATCGAGAGATGCGTCTCTGCCATTCGGACACTCCTTCACATAATGGTCAAACTTATTGTAACCAAGGCATCTGCCTTTCCTTCCACCCTTAGATTCGTACTTCCCAATGAAGTGATCTTTAGGTAGGCCATTAAAAACTTCCGTTGCACCATTTTGATAATATTCTCTACTTCGACTTCACCCTCGATGAATTTGAAGAGGGATGAGGAATCCACTGATCCTTTTGTCCTTTCCCAACTGTCTTCGCTGATTGCTCTTTCACTCTTGCTTGGGCATTGTCTTCACCTCAACTCCGATACCATGTTAATTTTAGGTAAGTTCTATGCCAAGAGTAATTTATTTCAATTTTCACAGTTAGCTCCATATCTTTTCCAGATTAGCAATCACATCAACATTAAAGTAAACTGCAGATAGAACATAAACATAAATCGCAGAAGACAAGCCAAGACAAGAGGACACAAGATGTGGCGCCAGCCAGGGACAAACCCCAATGTGGGGAAAACCTTGATCAATTCTTCTTTTATGTTCTTCAATAGTTCAGCAGGGAAAGAGAGAGATAGTACATTTACAACAAAAGTCAACATTTTGACTTTCTAGATAAGAGAATAGATCATCTCTATATGAGATCAGTTGAAGACATGCTGCTTCATCTTATTCTCCAAGGTGACTCCTTCACCTGTCATTGTGCTGCATCTCGTCCATATGTTGCACCTCATCATATTGCAACATCATACCATGTTCCTGAGTTGCACCATGTTGCTTTACTGCTGAGTTGTATGCCGTACACAACTTGTTGTTCTTAATCATCATGCTGCACACATCATGTTGTTGCTCTAGCTGTCACTGCTTGTTAGGTAGGTCACCTTAAACTTTCCTCATGATCAACCTCATCACTACACTAGTTGGGGTACAAACTCCATCTTGCTACAGCACCCTATTCACACCCATCAGATTCAACACATCCTCTTGATCAGGCATAATAGACTGTGGTATTGTCTCCCTTCCTAGCTATTGTCAAACGCTAGAATATAAGGCTAGAACCAGCCCCCATAGTCACCCAACAGTCTACTAAAAGGGGTCAGTCCATCTGCAATGTCTTCTATGCAATCTGTTGCCAAAGACAGAGATAAACCTTGCAACAAATGTCCTTACAAACATCCCAAAAGTAGATTACTATAATGTGGCCTTAATGTTGGTTCATTTGCACTTCAAAACAGTCATGATAATGACCCTAACATCCTTCCCTTCTTCACTGAAGTTGAGTGCCTTTTCTTGTTGCATACAAACCTCTTGGATTGTGACCAGACAACGTATAGATTAGGTGACTTTCAGACCTGTGGCAAGGGCTCTTTTAGAGCTTACTTAGACAATGAATGCAAGGTTCCATATATATCTCCTTGTTGCATAAAAAGGTCTCCTTTAGGACTGTGTTTAGATCCTCTTTCTGACTGCGGATGATGAGCCTCTTTCTTGCAACATATAGAGTCAATGGACAGCAGATTCAGGTCTTCATTTAGGGCCTATATTATCCCTCCTTTCATTTGCGGATTGAGCCTCTTGATAAAGCGTATAGGGGCTTATTTATGTTGTACATAAGTCTCCTCTTTTCTGCGTGTAGATCTCCTCATAAGCCTGTGGATTACTGTGGCTAGGGCATCAGCTACTGTAGCTAGGGCATCACTATGGCTAGGGCATCAACTACTATAGCTAGGGCATCATCTACTTAGCCTAGTGTACTCTTAGTGTCCTCTCCTTCACCAAAAACCCAAAGATGTGGAGAGGAGGAGATCACATGAAGAGTGTGTCTCACAAATTAGTTCAAGTCCTCTCCTATTTATACTAAAACGTAGATGATGAATAGACATGACTATTGGGCTTCTGAGCCTACACAAGTTGTTGGCCGGCTTGACAATTTGTCTTATAACACAAATAAATTCATAACTCCATGAATACTTATCGGAATCGGATGATCTTTAGATCAATCCTACACCTCTCAATGAGGGGGATCCAAGAAAAATATTGGTTGCCATAAATATAATGACCCACATGGAGTTTGGCCCTAGTTGCCAATTTTAACAAATGTTATGTACAATGATCAAAGTAAAGTGAACTATTGTTAATCTGTGGATACATAATGCTTCAGCATTCTACCATTGATAGGTCCTCCCGGTATATCTAATCCATCTATCTCTCTCAAGAAAAATGCATTGTTACCTCTGTAACCATAAATGACATAAAGGCCTTGCCATAAGAAGTCAATTTCACCATGTTTGCCCTTGTCTTCTCTTCTTGAATCCCACTTAAGAACTTTATCACCTATTAAAAATCATCAGCTTTGGTATTTCTATCAAATATTTTTTTGCTTTTGTCCTTGATTTTACATATACTTCTTCCCTGTCTAATACAAGTGTATGGTCCAATTTATCCTTCTCTGGATATCATTTGGTTCCACCTGTAATTCCTGGATGATCTTCATCACTGGTACTCCTAAAGATGATGGAAAAACAACATCCATTCCATATACCAGTTGATAAGGAGATGTACAAATTGACTTCTTAGTAGTAAGTCTATTTGCCCATAGGGCATTGACCAACTTTTTGTTCCATGTCTTTTTGTTGTCTTCCAGTAATTTCTTAATGATATTGACCAGGATTTTGCAAGTCCATTACCTTGAGGTTAATAGGCAGTCGAATGGCCAAGGGTGATGTGATATTTGTTACGAAATTCTACCATTTTCTTGGATTTAAAAGCAGTTGCGTTATCAATGATGAGCTTTTGGGGGCATCCAAATCTTGACAAGATATTATTTTCTAAGAATGAGATAATGGCAGTGTCTGTGGCTTGTCTAAAAGGGATGGCTTCTATCCACTTGGTGAAGTAATCAGTGGCTATCAAAATCCATTTATGTTGCACTAATGAGGCTGGGTGTACTTCTCCAATGAAGTCCAACCCCCATTGTTGAAATGGCATTTCTGTGGAGATTGGTTTGAGAGGACCTCAAATATTTTGCACTTATGACAAGAAGTCACATGTTTCTTAACATATTTAAAAAGAATGGGCCAGTAGAAACTAACCCTCGGGATTTTGTCAGTAGTATTTTTCCAATACAAGTGTCCTCCATAATCCCCTGCATGAAATTCTTGCATGATTTTATCAGCTTCATCTTTCAGTAAACAATAAAAGAATACCATCATTATCTTTCCAAAACAAAGCATTATCTATGATACAATATTTTAATGACTTCATTTTCAAAAATCTAGCTTTAGTTCTTGTTAAACCGGGAGGAGCTTGTAAGTTTAGTAATACAAATATGATATCTACATACCAAGGTGAATCAGTAAAAGGTTCGTTGATCTGTGGAGTCGCCATCTCTTTTGGATCATCAAGGGCACCAATGAAATTTATATCTAGGGCCTGACAGTTCGATTCAGCCATGAGTTTGCTAAACCTTGGCCTTTGATAAGTTTAGTGGGCTTTATTTCTATGTCATATTCCAAAATAGTGG
>APFE030535839.1:0-12855 GCA_000404065.3 Pinus taeda | reverse complement strand
GCTTGATTGTGGAAAAACTCCACAGTTAAGCGCGCTTGAGCCAGAGGAGTTCTGGGATGGGTGACCTCCTGGGAAGTCCTGGTTACCGGGTGCAAGCCCTAGAAGTGATGATTGATGCTATGTGATTTGTTCTCCACATTTTCACTAGTTTCAATCCCACTTCTTCACCCTTGTGAGCATCACCCGATGCAATGAGTGCTAAGTGAACTATTCAAAAATCATGAGAAATTAGTCAGTTACGACTACCTCTCATGGAAATGGTCATACGTTTGAATGACTTACTTAACGCAGTTGAATCCCAAAATGATATCTAATATATACATGATCGATTTGTTTTCATTATTTCATCCCTACAAAAAAACATTTGTATTTACAAATTTCAACATTAGGTTGTGTTTTTTGATGTAGTGACCTATGAGCACCAGCTTCATATGGGCTAAAAAGCCTGAAATGCTAACACGAATCAAGGAGAGATTTAATGTATTGTCCTTTGGAGAGAAATCCAAGGTGTATTTATATCATAAATTTGTAACTAAGTATGGTAGTTGATTCAGTTGGACGAATTTACCATAGTTGACCATTTCCACCAAAGTGGAAGAATGCAAGTTCCATTTTCCTTGTGTGTTTTCAAAATTAAATGCTCTTAAACCCTCGTATCATGGAAAAAGTTACTATAGTCAACCATTCCCACCAAATTGCAAGAATGCGTGTTTCATTTTCCTTATGTATTTTCAAAATTAAATTCTCTTAAACCATGGTCCCATGGAGCACAACACCATTTACTTTCTCCATGGCACTGGACCTGATGGCAAAAACGTATGTCATTTCTGCTAGTCACATGATTTTCCCATTTTTAAATGAGCTAACAATAAATATTGTGCGAGTTGCATTTTTATATTGTAACTTGTAAGGAAAATTTTATGTGCTAATATTTGTAAGTTAATTTTTCATAATTAAAAAAAAAAAGTTAATCATTTTTTAATTTTTTCTAAAAATTATTAACCCAAATTTATAATATAATTATTTTACTTTTGATATCACCAAAATTTATTAAACTGTATATAAATCATTAAAATTGATTAAGTTTATAAAGATATCAACCAATATTTTACAAATTGTATATTAGAATAGTAAATTGAACCAAAATTTCTACTTTAGATCATTTCTATTCTTAATTTTTTTTTTCATAAAAATTTAACTATAATTTAATAAATTTATAATATTTATTTTTTAATAATTTTTTAGATATAAATAATTTATTATTAAAAAAAAAAACTTAAATAATATAAATGGCATTACTAACTTTATTATCTCAATACTTTTTAGTAAATTCCACACAAAAACTAGGGTTTGGAATTATGCCGGTCACCAGACTGTCACGCTGCCGCAATTGTTATAGATGTGAGTTTATCCACTAACTTTATAAATATTTAAAATACATTGTTATTTAGTACTCGTGCGGACTCTAAAAAAATTGACACAGCAAAAGATCAATGAGTGGTAAATCCACTTGCAGTAATGTTAAGCTCCAGTGACTCAGCCCTATCGGTCAACTTAATCTCATAATGCGTTTTCCTGTTTTTTCTGCAGTCTATATTGCATGTGCATGATAATCTCTTAGTTGGCAATAATATTTGTCGTTTGAACATGTTTTACAAACATGGGTCGATTCGTTAATTGGCCAGGAGAGGTCATATCTCTATATCAATGTGAATTAGCATATAAATGCTTATATTTACAAATTTAACTAATTTCTAAGATTTGATTTTCCTAAAACAACTAGTTTAATTTAAGTTTTTGTTTATGTTTAAATTTAAGAATTTTATTTTATTTTAAACTAAATTTAAGAATGTCATTAGAATGCTATTTTTATTCAAGTTTTTGTTTTTTTTTTAAATTTAAGAATTTTATTTTTTTAAACTAAAATTTAATAATGTAAATTTTTTAGTGGAAATCCAGGATAAGATTTTAGATATATATGTGTGATTTTCTCGTGCTACATTTTAGTTAATTTACCAAATTTAAATGCCATGCTAAAAATGATTGGTTATATATCCACTAATCTAATGATATGCTAAAATGATATACTTGACACTATTATAGTTAGGAGATTATTTATGAAAAATTGATATAAAAATGGTAGATTTATAGGATCTAGAAAAGAGTTTTGAAAAAAAATTAACAAATTCAACTACATGCAACTTGAATTTAAATTTCTCTTTGAACAATGATAGAAGATTGCCATCCATTAGCGTACACCTAAATCATTGTTATTCCTATAGCTTTCAAATTGGCATAAAAATTTAGATAAAACTACATGCACATAATTCATGTATACAAAAAATGCAACAACATGCCTATGGCTCTTGTTTTATATTACAAACTCATCACCATAATCTTCCAAAATTATGGCTCGAAATAAACTTCTATAACTCATAATGAAAACAACGAATTCATAGAGCCTATTAATTCCAAATGACACATGGCATGTTATAGTCATTAGATTCATAGAATGCCCTTTAACTTTATGTATATAAATTAAAGATAAAATGGAGGTGAACAAAAAAAAAAATGATCAATATCGAACTTATGTCACGGGAAAATCGCCTCATCGTAGAACACTCCAATGTGTCACTTTTGTGTCTTTTGTATCCAATGCATTTACGTCAACAATACTTGTGTCGCCAACCGATCCTTCTATATATTTTGTTGTTCTTGCTGATCCTTCATTCCTTTCCCCATATTTGTGACCTTCCATTTCACTCATAACATCTTGTTGCTTCTATGTTAGCCTTTCAAATTCAATATTCAGAGACTCATTAAACCCTTGTTGCTTCTATTTTTGAGTTTCAATTTCAATATTGACGACCTCATTCATGGGTACCCAACTTTTTTGAAATGTGTTATCATATGCTTAATGAATATGGGTTTCATTAAATCCAACAAGTACATGTGCAACATTTAACTAGCTCTAAGGCCCTAGCTGGTTGTCCAACATTTAGCTACCTTTAAGGCCCTATACATTGAATATATAGGAGAATTTAATAGTGGAAAAAGGCCCTAATAAATAAGTATATGCACATAACAGGAAAAAAGATCACCATTTCAAAATTGTGTACAGAAACAATGCCACTCATCCAATCCCATGTATCTTTGATGACTAGTAATGTTGAGTTGATCAAAACCTAGGAGGACGGTATAGTGGGGAGTCCCCTTTCATGCATAATTTTTAAATTTCATATGTTGGACAACGAATGACTCCTTGGAACCTTGCAACTGTATTTGACATTTCTATTTAGGACAATTTGATTGTTAAAAGGTGGTTGGGATGGAAGAGACTATCGTTTCCATACTTGATAGTTGCTTAGTTAGGTGCTCATTTAATATATCTCTAAGTTTGAGCTTCCATGAAAAAAACAAAGAGATGTCAAAGGGGATAGGTCCTTAAAGGCAATGAATATCTGGATATATTGAGCTATAAATCTCAACTAATGAAATTATCTTTACATTATCATATTTGGAATCATATTTGTTTTAAATCATTTTGTATTACCAAAAAAATTAAAGATACATCATTCCTTTCATAAGCACAATATTTAGTGATACATTTACTATTTTATTAGTTTTATATTCTAGGATCGATCATGGGTTTTTCCTTTCCTTTTCTCTTCTAAATGTCTATCCAATCTGATGGTTTGTGAGGGGATATATAGATGAGATGATTATGGCATTTTCTTGAGACACTTCCATTGCCAAAGCTTCTGGCACAATTATTTCTTCCTTGTCACCATCCCAGTGATTTGATTCATGGGTGTGTTTGTGCCCACTTATCGATGGATCTAGAATTATAATTGATCCTTTACCGGGTTTTGTTGAGGGGTGAACTTCCTCTATTGAGGGATGCCTTGACCCTACATGAAGCTGAGGTGACTTTGGAGGTGTTGCGTTAATAGTAGGGGATATATGTTGCTAGGTGTTTCCATACTTGTGAGTCCTAGTAGTCTTGGGTCCTTTTGATTCCATTGAATCTTGCCAACCATGATTTTATTTATTAGAATCCATGTCGGCATAGAGCCCTTATGAAAAGGGAAGGGATTCTGAAGATGACTGGGTTGTTGACACATCCTACAACGAAAAGTAGTATTTTCATAATCCACTAGTTGTGAATAAGCCCTACCCCTCCATTTGAGAAGGATTTTATAAGGTGATCCTTTAGTGAGGTCCACTTCGACACATATGAATACAAATGTGATAGTTCCTTTTATGATCCTTTGAGTGTGAGTTTTGATGTAGAAACCTAGTAAGCTTTCCACATCTTCTAAAACATCTGGATGAGAGAAATGGATGGGTAGGTTAGGGACCCTTACCCAAGCTGGAGTTGTTAGAGTTGACATGGAAAGATAATTAAAATTAGAGAACCATGGTTGAAGAGAGAGACCAGAGTGGCCCCAAAACCAGGATCCCTTATCGACTACTTTTTGTCAATCCTTTAAATTTTTAACAAAAAAAACCTTAAAAAAACAAAGATAACACAATATCGTGAGACCAATTCTAGTTCACTCACTCTTAAATGGAAGGTAGCAATGGCCAAAAGCCATTAAAATGACAAATAACCACTTCTCATTCATAATATCTAGTCAAGAATCTACATATCACATAAAAGCTAGTCCTAAGAGATATTTAGGGTTTGGAGGTGGAAGTCTGAGTTTTAGAGAATCCTTAAAGGATTTGGTTGGTATGAGGAGGACACACCCGAGCCCTTGGCTCCACCTTGTAATATTGAAACCATATATATATTGTGACATCCTTGGCTATGCCATACATACTCAGATATTTCTAGTCCTAAAGCTATTGACCTTCGTAAAGGGAACCTATTGAGGTCTACATCAAAGGAGAGGTTATTCCCTCAAATCTAGTAAGTTTTATGATCTTTGTGAAATAAGTTTGAGGAGGTTCCCTTTACGAAGGTCAATAGATTTAGGACCATAAATATCTCAGTGAGTAGGATAAATTTTATGATGTAGAGAGATGCTATTAAGTATACTCTATTGTCTTGAGTCAACCTCATACCTCCAGGGGATAACATCTCTTATCTGACTACTTGGATTCTAAGTAGGTGTAGAAGCACATTTTTAGTGAAATTAGAGAGTAGATTAGTCCTACCTCATTGTTGCAAGGAAATGTTCACCACCCAGCATAAAAACTCTATTAGAACCTTTTAAAAAACCTACTTCTCAAAAATTCATGCTTTGAAATTCATATGTTTACTTGTCAAAAGACATGGTTAGTGAGTAATTGAACAATCTTTTAGTAAGATAATTTACTAGCCCAAGATTAGGTGTATCAAAAGCTCATGTTCTAATAGAGTTGGTTTAGGTCAAATGAGTTAGCACTGATGTTGGAGCAAGAATAAAATAACTGGCTTAGATATATCTTGGTTGTAGATTCTCTACATTTAAGAAGCATAATTAAATGCCTTAGATCTACGGTGTCTTGGCAAATCCATTCGGAGAAAACGAATTCCAAAGCTAGCAATTAGAATAATTATTTTTATCTTCCTAATGTAATAGATCACAATGAACATTAAGAAATCATCATTGAATTGGGAATAAGAGATTTAGGAATTAATATGTTGAAGTGATCATTGTTCTTTATTAAGGATTTAAAATCCTATATTCGAGGCATATTAGGAACTTAGTAGTCATTAGAGATTCTATAATCATTATAAGATATATGTATGGCTTCTCCACTCTATTTGAACATACATTATTAAGGCTAATATCTAGAATGAAATAGATGTAAGACAATTTGACTTGATTTAGCTTTTACATGACTTAAGATATTAATAACTAACCAAATCATTTATCTAAATAGACCAATTTCATGGATGTTTGGAAAATTAGGCTAAAAGGTAGGTTAATTTCATTATTTATCTCTTCATCACAATTTCTAATATTGAATAAAAAATATGCCACGCACAATGTTGCTTGCTTACTAGTGTCATAAATTTAAGATGGGGGTTATGAGACATAAGGAGGATTAATTTCTTGGTGTGCTCACATAGTGCAATATTGATATAAAATTAGTTCCATTTACCATTTATTTTTTCCAAGCATGAATCCAATTGGGATAATTTTGGAGGAAATCTTAATTGGACTCTTCACCAATTCAAATTATGCCTTAAATTATGTAGCATTATATCTCCTTAAGAATTATAGGACAATCTAAATGACTTTAGGAAGATTTAAATTTGTTTTTGGAATTTTTTTTAGATAAATCAATTATATATATTAGAGGAATTACATGTTCATCTATTTCTTCAAGAATTCAATGGTTTTCATTTATGTTTGTGATTGTCCGTAGGTAGAAACTTAAGTTTTCTTGGGTTCAAAATCATTCACCAATGTTTTCGAGGATCCCCAAGTGAGTAGTATGGGATAGTCTATGCAAACTTGAATAATATTTAGAAATTATTCAATTAGCACATTTAGATATGGAATTAGGAAGAGTGGAATGCCATAACCATCCTTGCAAGGAAATTGAGCGGAAAGTCATAACCATCCTAGTTCTAAAAAATCATGCCCAACAATTCCTAAGTTTACTTTTCAAAATAAATGGTTAGCAAGTAATAGAAAAATATTTTAGTAAGATAATTTACTTGTCCAAGATTAGTTGTATCAGAAGTTCATGTTCTCCTCCTAGAGTTGGTTTAGGTCGAATGACTTAACATTGATGTTGGAGCAAGAAGAAAAGAAATGGCTTATATATATTTTGGTGATAGATTCTCTACAATCAAGAAGCATAATTAAATGTCTTAGCTTTAAGGTGTCTTGCAAAATCCATTTGGAGAAAAGGAATTCCAAAGTTGTGACAATTAGAATAATCATTTATCTTCCTAATGTACTAAATCATAATGAACATTAAGAAAACATCTTTGAACTCGGATTAAGAGATGTAACAATTAATCAAGTTAAAATGATTGTTCTTTATTAAGGACTTAAAATCCTAGATTCAAGGTGGATGAGGAACTTAGTAGTTATTAGAGATTATGTAATCATCATAAGATATACATATAGATTCTCCACTCTATTTGACCATACATTGTTAACGCTAATATCTAGAATCAATTAGATGCATGACAATTTGACTTGATTTGATTTTCACATGACTTAAGATCTCAAAATAATTAAGCATATCATTTATCCAAAGGCACCTCTTACATGGATGTTCGGAAAATTAGTCTAAAAGGTAGGCTAATTTCATTATTTATCTCTTCATCACAATTTCTAATGTTGAATGAAAAATGTCGCACACTCAATGCTCCTTTCTTACTGGTGTCATAAATTTAAGATGTAGGTATGAGACACAAGGTGGATTAATTTCGTGGTGTGCACACATAGTCTGATATTAATATAAAATAAGTTCCATATATCATTTATTTTTTCCAATCATGGCTTTATTTACAATAATTTGGAAGGAATCTTAATTGGCGTCTTCACTATTTCAAATTATGCCTTGAATTATGTAGCATTATACCTCCTTAGGAATTATAAGACAAGCTCAATGAATTTAGGATTATTTACACTTATTTTTGTAAGCTTTTTGAGATACACCAATTCTATATTTTAGAGGAATTAGAGATGTTCAGTATTTCTTAAAGAATTCATTGGTTTTCATCTATGCTTAAGAGTGCATGTAGGTATCAACTTAGGTTTTCTTGGGTTCAAAATCATTCACCTATGTTTTCAATAATCCATAGGTGATTAACATAAGATAGTCTGTGCAAACATGAATAATATTTGGAAATTCTTCCATTAGCTTATTTAAAAATAAAATTAAGAAGAGAACAAAACCATAACCATCCTTTTACTTCTATATTTCATAATCATCATTTTATTTCTATATTTCTGAAACTATGAGAACTCACTCTAACTTGAGGAGTAATGAGAGTCTTTAGCCTCATAATGAAATATCCATTTTCGATGTACCCACAAGAATGTTCTTTGGAAAGAATCTCACTTTCGATGTACCCACAAGAATGTTCTTTAGAAAGAATCTCACCCTCATGAGCATGAACAAATTCTTTAACATGTAAAAAAATGTAAAATAAATAATCTAAACAAAAGTGTAAAGTTCTTCAACAAATAATAAATATTTGGACTAAAATCTCTCAATTAATAAATTATTTCAAAATATGTCAGCTGGTTCAATTCCAAATGAAGCTCAATTAAGGAGGAACCATAGCATCAAGATCATGAAAAAATGGACATGGAACAGATAGAACAATAAGCCAAGCCGCTAGTGGAAAATGAGAATGAAGCACACATTGATGATTTCATTTCCCTTAATCTTAGGTTTTATTATTTATTGCAAAAACTCTTTGACTTTAGGATGATCTTCCTTTTATTCATTTATAGAGGAAAAACCAATATTGTTTACTTACAACGATAGAGTTGGTTAATTTGGGGAATGTTTTTGAGCAAGGTTATGAGTGACCCTTGCTTTTGTAAAATGATGCTAACATGAAGTTGCAACACTTCTTTAATATAAATTTTATTTATTTTTAAATAAAACCAGGAAAACATTACCATAGTAATTTACTATAAGGGAATAAAAAGTGCATAAATTGATGTTAAAAGGTGGTGAGCAGAAAGTTTTGGTCAAATTCAAACAAAAGGTCACGAGAAAATCGTCTCATCAAGAATAACACTCCACTCTGTCGCTTCTGTATCTTTTATATCGTCTGCATTTACATCAACAATATTTGTGTCACCAACCTGTTCATTTGTAGATTCTGCTGCTCCTGCTGATCCTTCATTCCTTTCCCCATCTTTCCGACCTTCCATTTCACTTATAACATCCTGCTGCTTCTCTGTTTGCCTTTCAATTCCAATATTCAGAAACTCGTTAAACCCCTGCTGCTGATTGTCAATTTCAATATTGACAACCTCCTTCATGGGTACCCGGCTTTGTTGAAATGTGCTAACATCTTCTTGATGAAGATGGGTTTCGTTAAACCCAGCAAGTGGCTGTTCACCGTTTAACTGGTTCTGAGGGCTGCTCTGCATTCCTGCCCCGTCGGCTTCCAACATTTGATTCCTCATATTCAATGGCAGCCCTGCCATGGGAAACTGAACCACCGTTGATTGGTCTCCATTGTAGTAATTGTGGACTAGCAGGTTTGGATCATGACCCCCCATTATTCTTTCCATAGAATTGTGATCAGAGGGAACTTGTTCTTGATCAATTATAGCCTCAGAAGGATTATGATTAGGAGTCCAGGAGCTCATTTGGTTTTCATTGCCTGCAGCTATACCGCCATTCTGGACAGGCAGTTGAGAGTTCCGAGAGTGGTTTTGTGCCTGATACATTCCCTCGACCTCATGAAGAAAAGCAGAGCCCTCCTCACGCTGCTGCCTTTTTTTAGTTTCAATGTCAATATTGACCGCCTCGTTCATGGGTACCCCATTTTGTTGAAGTGAATTATCAACTTCTTGATGAAGGTGGGTTTCCGTTTCATTAAACCCAGTAATTGGCCATGCACCATTTAACTGGCTCATCTGAGGGTTACTCTGCACTCCTGCAACAATTGTCTCCAATGTTTGATTCCTCATCAATGGCAGCCCTGTCATTGGTGTTTCTCCGATGCCTTGAGCACGTCGTGAATCAATGGGAAACTGAACCGTCGTTGATTGGCCTCCGTTGTAGTAATCGTGGACTACCTGATTTGAATCATGCCCCTCAATTCTTCTTTCCGTCGAATTGCCATCAGCGGGAGATTGTTCTTGCCCAATTATATCAGCGGGAGCAGGATTAGGGTTAGCAGTCCAGGATCTCATGTAATTTGCATTGTTTGCAGCTGTACCGCCATTCTGGATAGGCATTTGCAAGGGCCGAGAGTGGTTTTTTGCCTTGTAGGTTCCTTCGACCTCAGGAAGAAAAGTAGCGCCCTGGGCAATTAAATGGTTTACCTGTGAAGGTACCTGCAGCTGATCCATTCTAATTGCCCTATCACCATAATCAACACTAGGAGCATTGCCATTAGGATGGTTGTTTATCAAATACGGCATTGCGGTAGATTCTCCCGCTTCCTCTCTCACTTCAGGACCAACAATATTGCCAGCGCAGGCAGTTTGTTTCCTTTCTACATTACGTCTCTTTGTACCCACTTTTTTGTGAGGTTGAGTATTCTCTAGACTTGCTTGTTGCGATTTTAGCTGCGATGTGTTAATTTGGGATTGAGGATGGGGCATTGGCTGCATTACTCTTGCAGAATTGAACATACCATTACTAGACAAGTAGTCCCTATGAAATTGGCCATATCCATTCATGTGGGATTGGCCTCCAGTAAATCCATGAAAGTGGGTATTAGGATTTGGTAGATCCGAACGATGCGCTGTCACAGGACCTGTGCTGCTTTGAACGGGCGTGCACGCAGGTCTACTTGGTGTGATTGTGTGTGTATAAAGATTTGATGAATACGATGTAGTACTGCCTCCTCCGACTCTTCCTGTTGGTCTGGGTGTGGGAGTCGTGCCTACCCCTAGTCCACCTGTTGCTGTAAAATTCATTTGTCTGACCCCTTGTGGGTTCTGCGAAAACTGTGCACCAGGGAATGAAGGAGCATGCACATCATGTGCTGCTGGGTTTCGTGCATTACTGGTAGATGCAGTATGTCTTCCAAGTATTGCAGCAATGGCGGGCTTTGCCTGCTGCAATAACCATTTCATGGTTTCTGCACTCTCTTTGAATCCCAGAAAAAGGGTGAGATTTAAAAAGTCTTTTGATACCATGGGCAATATCCAATCAACAGTCTGCCCGCCTCGGGTGAAGCCGAGTTCCCTGGTCAGCTCTTGCAAAGGCACTATTTGAATTGGCAATAGCCAATCCAGCTGTCTGCGTTGATTCTGTTGTGTTCGAACCGTTTCCAGTAGCCAATCGATAGTCTGACTGCAATTGTCGTAGCCCATTTCTCTGGTCAGCTCTTCAATGCCTCCGGCTCCCTCTGGCGTAGGTAGTAAAAAATCAATGGTGAATCCTAGACTTTTGAATTCCAAAAGTCTAGTAAGCTCTTCTAACCTTTCTTTGCAGTCATGGGGTACCGTAATTCTGGGGGGCCTTGTGCTCGCCTCCTTATTCTTCATTTGTACTTCATCACATTTTGCGGTTGTCATCTTCGGTATTTTCGTGGACAGGCGAGTAGAGCTCCTCACTGGAGCCGAAGCAGTTGCTCTCCTTTTAGCGGGGGCCATTTGATATGTGTGGACAGGGAGATTGAAATCCTTCGGTTGATATCGTTCCAACTTCCCATTAGCTTTGGAGGATAGCGCGACATATTAGCTTCCCGTAATATGGAGAGGTGAGAAAAGGGGAGGGAATAAAAAACGCGACGATCCCTCTACGGATATATATTTGATGAACGACTCGAGCAGGAGAATGTATTAATGCGATTATAGAGTGCAACTCCCCTCGTTTGAATAACGTTAGATTTTCGGCCTCGTTGGTGGACCCACCACTCACTACGTTTACGTAACGGAGCTGTCTACTCAGGTAACAGCAACAATTTCAGTTAGAAAATATTTTTCATATTTCAGTTAGAAAATATTTTTCATAGGAATTTTGATGTTTTCTAGGTGGAAAAATCTGAAGTGTATAGTGCTTTAGTATTGATTTTGAAATTAGTAATGGATTTATTACCATAAAATCCACGACAAATTTCTTAATTCGACAATTATAATCATGATTTCTAAAAGTTTTTAAAGGGGGAATATTCATCATTTTATTGTAAATGTGAGTTTGTTTTTTATATTAGTATTTTTTATTGTAATATTTTGTAAAGTTTTGTTTGCTTTTTTTTCAATCTAATTTGTCTAGAATTAGATGGAGATATTTTGAAATCACAAGTTTGAAAAGTAAGCTCCTCATAATTGAAGTGCCTTCAGATTTTTGAAGGTGTTGAGATCTATATATTACAATAAAAAACCAGTTATATAACACAACCCAAGGATCTGCACCACAAATTTTGGCCAGAAATACTTTTAAAAATTCAAAAAATTCCTTAAGGACTACTCCTTTTATTAATATAAGTATTATATATTATAGAATAATATATACTATATTATATAGATATATTGTAATTTTTTTATTAGTAAATTATAAATAAATTTTTAAGAAAAATCCATACTATATATTATATAAATACAAAAAAATAATTGATTTATTAATCACGATATTTTCAAGAATATAAGAAAATAAATATATAAATAAAAACATTAATAAAATTAAATTATATTATATATATATATATTATATATATATTATATATGGTTATATTATAATTAATGTTAGAATAATTATATTTATATAAATAAAATTTATTTACCATATAAATTAAGATATTGTTTATATTCGTAATCATTATATTTATGTAATTTCTAATTGATTTCTTCAAACATTGTATTAATTGGTTTATTATTAACCTACATCATTTTATTTGTATAAAATTTAAGTTTAGAATTGTTTTTCTCTACATTATTTCAATGCATTATTAGATGGACTTTTTGGATGTCAATGTGATTTTCCAAAAAAAAAAAATCTCATCACAATATGAATTACAAAAACTTCAATTCTAGAAAAATAATATAAAATTAATACTTACAATGAATTATTTTTCTAAGCTCTCTATATATAATCAATAGTATACATACCAACCTTGATCCATCTTGACTTCTAATCTACCAAGGGCTGAGATGGATCAAATTTCTTTTCACTGTAAAAGACATTTGCATTTTAAAAAGTTTGATTCCTTGGAAGATTTAGGTTCATTTTATTATTAATTGTAATTATCACTATAAT
>APFE030535830.1:24649-49588 GCA_000404065.3 Pinus taeda | reverse complement strand
ATTATTTTTCAATTGTCAAATTTCCACGGGTAAAACTCGATTAACTTACTCTGTTACACAGAGCTTCATTGCTCTATACACTGTACAGCATAGTGGCAGCACAGTGGACGCTCAACATTGCTCATAAAAAGTTTGACCAAAAACATTCAACGCTGCCCCGTACCGTACCGAATTGGAAAATGAGGAATTATTCGCCGTACCGAATCGTCGTACCGTACCGAATTGGAAAATGAGGAATTATTCGCCTTACCGAACCGAATCAGCGAATTGTCAAATTTTTTTTGGCGGTACCGTCGAACTTGGTAACTATGATTTTAATCGAAACTTACTTTTATTATCATTTATTTTATTCACAAGTGCACAATTATCTTAGGTAACTGCAATTTCTGATTTTATATTTTTTGTAATATAGAAGTTGCCATTTTTCTATACTTTTGTATAGGAGTTATGGATTTGCAACTAAGCTTTTTCATTTTATACTTTTTATATGTATTTTTTAATATTGGATTTATCATTTTATTATTTTTCATTAGAGTTAAACTGAAATTTGCCATTTTATATAATTTTGTAATATAAAAGTTATTGTTTTTCTATTTCTTTTATTCACAAGTGCAAACTTATCATCATAATTTTTTGTAATATAAAAGTTGTTGTTTTTCTATGCTTTTGTATATGAGTTATGCATTTGCAAGTGCAACTAAGGTTTCCATTTTCTATTTTTTATTGTTTTTTAATATTGGATTTATCTTTTTTGTTTTTTTCTATTTTTTCATAAGCCTTATCCATTGTAAACTCAATTTTGCCATTTTATAATTTTTTGTAATATAGAAGTTATTGATTTTCTATTTTTTTGTAGAAAAGTTGTGGATTTGAAAGTTTACCATTTTATATCTTTTATAATTTTTTCTAATATTAATTTATCATTTTTCTATTTTTTTTGTAGGAGTTATCGATTTAACACTTAAATTTGTCATTTTATAATTTTTTCCAATATAGAAGTTATGGCTTTTGTTTTTTATAAGAGTTACCAATTTGCAAAAAGCTTACTATTTTATAATTATTTTTAAGATAGATGTTATCCTTGTTTTTTTGCAATTTTCCATTATATGGAAACTACTAATTAGTTTTCCATTTAACACTAAAATTTCTCCATTTATAATTTTTTTTAAATATAGAAATTAGGTTTTTTGTTTTATATAAAAGAGGTACCAATTTGCAACTAGTTTATTATTTCATAATCTTTATTAAGATAGAAGTTATATTTTTTTAATTGCTATTATATAGAAATTAGTCACTCACCTCTCATTTAAAACAATTGAGTCACATGATGCCTCTATGTATAGGCGCTATTTATGTTATTTAATGTCAATGGCAATATTGATTCATTTTTAAGAAAATTAATTATTCAATAAAAAAATTACATTTTAGTTTCAGCAATTTGTCTTGGATTATACCATATTATGTCTTAGAACAATTTATAAATAATATATAAGAAAAATACCAGAAGTCAAACTAAGATTAAAATAATGAATTTTCTAACTAAATTGTTAACAATTTTAGCATTTTATAGCAAAATTTAATAGAAATTATCTTTTTTATAATATAAAAATTATTGTTTTTTATTTTGTTTTTTATAAAAATTATTGTTTATATTTTTCCCAGTTTTCTCGCTAATAAGTTAATCATTGTATAAAAAAGTACCAGTATAAAGATATTATAAAAACTAAAAAAAATAGGATTAAAGATCGCTGCATTATTTTTCAATTGTCAAATTTCCACAAATAAAACTCGATTAACTTATTTTGTTACCAACGATTTGTCAACGTTAGATTCATAGTTACACAAAGCTTCATTGTTCTATACACTGTACAACATAGTGACAGCAAAGCAATGTGGACGCTCGACATTGCTGATAAAAAGTTTGACCAAAAACATTCAACGCTGCGCCATACCGTACCGAATTGGAAAATGAGGAATTATTCGCCTTACCGAACGGAATTAGCGAATTTCCGAATTTTTTTTGCCGGTACGGCCGAAATTGGTAACTATTTTGTCACCGCTCTTATTTGGAATATTTTAACAGAAATCTGGCTGAAACTAAGTACCATTAACAATTACGTTCAGTGAAATGTAGTTTTTAGTTTCCTTAATGTAGTTCCATTAAACATTACACTACATGCGGATAGTGCAACTAATGTATTTTTCAGCTTCCGTATACTTAAATTGATCGTACTTCATCAATTAATTACACAAGTATTTTTCTGTCGAAGCGAGTAGAACACCTCAGAAAGTTTAAATGGAAGACCAAATTTCAATGGGTATTAAATGTTTTGGGAGTACAAAGTTATATAATATAAATCTATTGTGCGATATGTTTAAAATAATTTAAATTATTAAATCCTATGGTGTATAAATTTTGTGGTGTCTCATACTTAAAAAAAAACCAACACTTTTCATTATATAATAAATTTTAAATTTTAAGCGAAATAAATGTATTTCTCTTTAGGCATAGAATTATTAGTAATCCAAATTAGTTCAAGGTATTTATCTCTTATTAAATTAATCTAAGTTTTTAGTCACATTTTTATAAAACATTGATATTTCTCCCCCTTAACCTAATTCTTCATCATATTCATTGAATGAGATATCTTATCAACTTGAACCCTCTTCTAGAAAACTTCCCCGCAATTTTTAACCAATTAACAAGTGAGAAACCAAAGTATATGCCCTTGTAATTACGTGGAGTGCATACAGAATCTAGGAAACTTCACCTGTAGGGAGCAGTCCTCCTCTTTCATTTTGGAAGCGCATTATGCCACACCTTAGAGAAACTAAACCTATGTTATAATGCGCTATGCATTCTCATTTGCCTATGTTACCCTATCTTAACCCATCTGCTTGCAACCTTCTTCCACCATATTTCCATCTCAACTAACCATGAGAAACAATGACACTCATAAGAAACCACAAATGGGACCAATACAAGAGTTTGAAACATTATTGTAAGGATACACACTACTAAGCACTAGTTGATATCAAAGGAAACATTACAATACCAACATGCCCCCCATTGAAATTTATTTCAACCTGAACCTCACCTTTAAAGTTAAGCACAACACTCTCTCCCCATTTGACATAAATGGAAAAAGATAATTTCCTCACTAAACAACAATGCCAACAATGTGAGAAACAATACTGCAAAGATAGAGTACAGATCAAAGCTCATATCCGGAGCATATGTTAGAGGATGATGGAGCTATTTTGCATCTATGTGCCTAACATGCTTGTGTTGTAGTTTGTTTGATGTCAATTATTGTTGATATGTTGTTGGAGATGATGTACTAGAGTTCAGATTATCGATTTGCTTTTGATCAGAGAGGTTCCTTTGGAGAGTTTATTGATTGAGTTTGTATTGAAAAGATTGTGTTGGAGGGCATGTATTCAATGTTTAATATATACGAGCAAGTTGTTTAGAAGAACTCCTATCCTAGTTAAGAATGGTTAAAAATTACCAGGTTTTCCTTGCACATTTAATTATGACAATACTCTTGAGATTTATCGGTTTGAAGATGATAACTAATTGATTTAGATTAATCTTTCAAATAGAAGTGGAGGTATTCCTTTTGGAGAAGAAGTTGGTAGAGATGATGGAGAAAATGAGAGAAAAATTGAAGATCAAAATCAACATTAGATATTATAAAAATGCTCTCACATGAAAATAGAGTTTTGAAGACAATGCTTCAAATTCCTGAAGAAAGAGAATAATTTCAAGGAAGAAATTTCTCAGTTCAACACCCAACTAGAGGAGGCAAGGAGAACGAAAGAGGAAGTGAGCAATCACATGAAGGAGATTAAAGAAAATGTGAAGTGCTAAAAATCTATGCAAACTTTGCAAGAGATGAATTAAAAAGGAGTGGATCTAGTGCAGAAGCACCTACAAGAATATCAAGAAATTTTAGTAGTAAGCTGAAAAAGTAGAATCATCAACAAGACCATGAGCATGAAAAAGGAGAATAACTAGATCAAACTTGTTTTTAGATATTTTTCACCTTCACCTTTGGATATTCATATGGGTAGTAAGAAGGATCTTACATGGGATACCTTGAGTGCTAAAAAATATTTTGAGAAGAACAAAGAGATCCACATGAACGCTGTAGGAAAAATGCAGTTCTAGGCGTTATTAACAAAGCACAAGGAATTTGTTCAAGGCAGAGGCAGAGTATAGTTATAGTTGAACAAGGAGAGACTACAAGGTCTTGGTAAAAAAATCAATGCTTCGTGATATGGTTCTTTTGAGATAAGAGAAAAGGTTGGAGAAGTAGAGCAGAGAAACCTCATTTTCTAGCTATGTTTCTCTCTGGAAAGAGTTCACTAGTTTATATCTTTATTCAAACCATGGTTTGTGAGTTTTTATTTCACTATTATTTATTTTCTCGATAATTTTAATTTTCATCCATACACAATTTAATAGTACTCTATAGATCCAGAAATCTAAATAGAAATAAAATTGTGATAGTGTATATTTTGGATTTTCAAATATAGTTTCATTAGATATATTTTGAATAATTATCTGATGGAATATCCACGACAATTTATGGATCAAATTAAATTTAGCGTGTAATCACATAATAATAAATTTAAGTCTAGTGTTGACTAAAATAAGGTTAATGATCCGTTTAATTAATTAAGGTTGGTGTAGGGGAGAGACTTGATGTTAGAAATGGGTGTGATGGTGACTAACAACATAGCATAAAACTTGATTAGTTAGCAAGGGAAAATTATTTACAAGATCCATGAGAATCTACTCAAAATCAACATCACTAATTTACCGTCATAGTAAAAGGGAAACGTACACATATCATTGTATATATGTGTCTGTGCCAAATAATTGTTGACCTCCTAAGTTGCACTAATAAGACTTGTGTGTCATGGAGATAATGGAATGTTTCAGAATGGCAGGGATGTGAGGGAATCAAGGCAGAGGAGACTCATCACTATGACCACTCCTCCAAGAACCCCATTGCCATCACTAGATTTAGCTCTCATATTGTGCTCTATAGTGATAATTAATGAGACTTTAAGAGTGCACGGAACAACTGAGGTGGACCTAGAGCGCTTCCCATCAAGGGTGGCAATTGTCAAGGGATCAAAGGATTTTAAGAGAGGATCTCCAACTAGGGACATCACTAGGGAGCTTCAAAATATTAAGCCACCAAAATATTCTAGAAACCTGGTTGGAGGCAATGATAAGATGTTTCACACTAAGAGAGTATACTTCCAATTTGAAGGCTAATATAGAGATATTCTAAGTCAATGATAGTGATATTAATTCATATTATAATTCATAGAACAATTAGTACCGTTATAAATTTTTTAATTACAAAAAATATTTCATTTAGTTTATTAAATATAAGTAGATTTTATTGATTTTATTATGTTACAAATGATTTATTTACAAGAATACTCACCATATAGTCTTTACGTCAAAGAAAAAATAATTAATCACCATTAGTAATTAGAAACCTTGATATTTATAATGAAGAATATATTTTCAAATTAAAAATAGAAATTTATAATAATGGTTTTAGTAAGCATATTTTTAACCTCAATTTTTAAATGAAATATATTTAGATAAATATAATTTTATTTTGTTGCAATTGATTCACAAGCTCGCATTGGCTTGAGAACCACGACCTAGGGGCATCTAGCCATCGAAATCACCACGGATTGAGGATTATTCCACTAATTGGTGACTCCACTCACGAGTGACTTAATTTATACCCCATCACCACGAATGAGCTTATAAAATATAATTAATTTAATAATTAATCCAATTAATATATTTAATAAATATAATTATTTTGATTATATTATAATTACCAAAAATATCTAACATTGTCTTGCATTATTCTAATTGGCTCGACCCTAAGGATTTTATAGCTTTTGGAGACTCCAGATGTGTGATTGATTAGGAAAATGATCGAGGTTCTTTAAATTCTAGTCTCGACTCCTAGAAAAGAAGAAGTAACATTTTGATGACAATGTTCCACTTTGGCTCCATCACCCACATCTATTGGATCCAAAACTGCAAAGTCTATTGACTCCTCAAAGAATGTTGCAGTTAAGACCCTAGTTGCAAGATCAACTTCCATTTTTTTCACACTCTCACTTTGCAAGTAACAAGTCCCATTATGATCTAACACATCTGTTCTTGTCATGATTTTAAACTATTCATAGTAGCGAGAATCTATATTTTTGTATGGTTCTTTTGAGATAAGAGAAAGGGTTGGAGAAGTAGAGCAGAGAAACCTGACTTTCTAGCTATGTTTCTCTCTGGAAAGAGTTCACTAGGTCATATCTTTATTCAAACCATGGTTTGTGAGTTTTTATTTCACTATTATTTATTTTCTGGATAATTTTAATTTTCATGCATACATAATTTAATAGTACTCTATAGATCCAGAAATCTAAATAGAAATAAAACTGTGATAGTGTATATTTTATATTTTCAAATATAGTTTCATTAGATCCATTTTGAATAATTATATGATGGAATATCCACGACAATTTATGGATCAAATTAAATTTAGTGAGTAATCACATAATAATAAATTGAAGTCTAGTGTTGACTAAAATAAGGTTAATGATCCATTTAACTAATTAAGGTTGCTGTAGTGGAGAGACTTGATGTTAGAAAGGCGTGTGATGGTGACTAACAACATAGTATAAAACTTGATTAGTTAGCAAGGGAAAATTATTTTTTAGATCCATGAGAATCTACTCAAAATCATCACTCATTTACCGGCATAGTGAAAGGCAAACTTACACATATCATTTTATATATGTGTGTGTGTGAAATAATCGGTGACATCCTAAGTTGCACTAATAAGACTTGTGTGTCATGGAGATAATGGAATGTTTCAGAATGGCAAGGATGTGAGGGAATCGAGGCAGAGGAGACTCATCACAATGACCACTCCTCCAAGAACCCCATTGCCATCACTAGATTTAGCTCTCATATTGTGCTCTATAGAGATAATTAATGAGACTTTATGAGCGCACGAAACAACTGAGGTGGACCTAGAGCGCTTTCCATCAAGGGTGGTAAATGTCAGGGGATCAAAGGATTTCAATAGAGGATCTCCAACTAGGGACATTACTAGGGAGCTTCAAAATATTAAGCCCCCAAAATTTTCTAGAAGTCATGCAAGTGAAAAATTAGAAACGTGGTTGGAGGCAACGATAAGATGTTTCACACTAAGAGAGTATACATCCAATTTGAAGGCTAATATAAAGATATTCCAACTCAATGATAGTGATATTAATTTATATTATAATTCATAGAACAATTAGTACTATTATAAATTTTTTAATTAACAAAAAATATTTCAATTTAGTTTATTAAATATAAGTAGATTTATTGATTTTGTTATGTTACAAACAATTTATTTAGAAGAATACTCACCATATAGGTTTTACGTCAAAGAAAAAATAATTAATCATAATTCGTATTGGTAACCTTGATATTTTATAATGAAGAATATGTTTTCATATTTGAAATATGAAATTTATAAATAACGGTGTTAATAGTTAGCATAATTTTTAACATCAATTTTTAAATGAAATATATCTATATAAATATAATTTTTATTTTGTTAGTCAATTTAGAGATTACAACAAGCTCGGCATTTGGCTTGAGAAACCACGACCTAGGGGCGTCTAAGCCATCAAAATCACCAGGGGATCGCGGATTATTTCCCACTAATTGGTGACCTTCACATCACAAAGTGACTTAATTGTATACCCCATCAACACCCGAATGAGCTTATATAAATATAATTATTTTAATTAATATAATTCCTAATTAAATATATTTATATAAAATATTTATTCTGATTATCTTATAATTACCAAAAATATCTCACATTGTCTTGCACTATTCTAATTGGCTCGACCCTAAGGATTTTATAGCTTTTGGAAACTCCACATTGATTAGGAAAATGATAGAGGTTCTTTAAACTCTAGTCTCGACTCCTGGAAAAGAAAAAGTAACATTTCTATGAAAATGTTCCACTTTGACTCCATCACCCACAGCTATTGGATCCAAAATTCCAAAGTCTATCGACTCTCAAAAAATGTTGCAGTTAAGACCCTAGTTGTTAGTTGTTAAGACCCTAGGTGCAAAATCAACTTCCATTTTTTTTTCACTCTCTCACTTTGCAAGTAACATATCATGTTATGATATAACACATCGGTTCTTGTCATTATTTTAAACTATTCATAGTGGCGAGAATCTATATTTTTGTATTGGGGTAAGTTTCAATTTTACAGAGAACTTGTTATAGTATAACCATATAAGTTTTAAATGTCGGGATAATGAGAAAATCCATTCTCTAGAATATGTTCACTCACACAGTGTTATTTTTCATATCTTAAGGGTGTGTCGATTTGAATATTTGTTCTATGTGACCCACGTGGATTGCAATATGTGACCCACGTGGATTGCAATTTGCGCCCACTATCGTAGAACTAATGATAGGGGCAACGGTCTAATCAATACAGGCGGCTAGAACGAGTCGTAGAACGAGTCGTACATTCCGGGCCCATCCACCGTCGTCCAGCATAGACGTGTTATCCATAATTCTAACCACAGGGAGGCTTATAAATGGAGGCTGGCTCAAATATTGATAATTAGATTTCCCATTGTAGGAGTTTATTAGAGGCTTTATATCATTCCACCCAGCCTTTTCCTTTTCATTTCCCATCGTAAAGGTTGTATATATCATTCGAGATGAGGTACTCATTTGCTTTTGCATTGGCGGTAATGGTAGTAGCATTGGTTGTGGGAAGTGTTGTAGGCACGCCCAATACAAACTTCGTATCGTCTGCGTGTAGCACGCAGAAGATCCCACATGGCCATCTGCATGTAATGGCCATACACTACTTGAATGCACTTGCCATCTGCTACTTGTGAACGGTTTGACAAGTTGCATTTGTGGGGTAAGTGCTTTCAAGCATGGTCTTCTTTGCGCGGTGAAGTAGATTCTACTACTCTGCGGTGTCTACATGTTTCATATTTCCTTTAGGTTATCCTTATGGTTCATATTTCCTTTAGGTTATCCTTTCACCTCTCCCGCTCAGCTGCTCAGTAGGCCTAATTGTCGACCCGCAATTTTCTACACCCTTGGTATGATTTGGCTTCATTCCCAAGAAGGCCTCTTGTAAGCAGACCACACACCATGCCACATGACCATTTGAATGTAATGGCCATGTGCTACTTGCATGTACTTACCAACTGCTACTTGGGAATGGCTCCACAAGCTATGTTGCTCGGGTAGGCGATTTCAAGCATGGACTTCTTCTGCACCCTGCAAGAGCTTCCGCTACTATGTGGTGTTCACAATAACTTTGAGTTATCCTTTCACCCCTCTCATTCTTTTCCTTATCTAGCTCAATTCCCCACCCACAATTTTATACAGCCTTTGCATAGTTGGGCTTCACTGCGAAGAAGGCCTCTTGTAAGCACCTCACACAACAAACGGCACAATGGTTATTCAGCTTCTTTTGTGATATGCACGTATTACTTGTGAATAGTTCCTCTACACGATGCACTAGCTTATGCTCCCTAGAAGTTTATGCTCCGTGCAATAGATTACATCAATATTTCTTACATGCAAGCTACTTTTTGAATAGTTTTTTCCCTTCTCCCCGTTCCTCTATGCCCTACAATTGCTCAAAAGAATGCATTCTAATGTCACTACTAAGTGTACTAGAAGTGTGCCCAACATCTCTAAATGAATTTCTACGAGTTATTACTAGTACATACATATGTTGCTGCAAAAACTCTATTTATTTAATATTCCAAATATTGTATTGGGCTAGTTTTATACCTTCCTTCTAGTTAGATACCTCACATGCCTTCTAAAAATTGTAGAACTCGTCCATTGTTGACAAGAGGGTTTTCAGATAGGAATTTTTATAGATAAAGGCTACCATTTAGGCCTTCACCCCCTAAAGAAATACTTTAAGAGAAAAAAATAAAGGTTCCTTCCACTTACAAAAATAGGCACATGTTTTTTATCATAATATTGCATTAGAATGATCCCTTTACAGTACTTATAGAGAAGTAGAGAAACACAATAAAGCATCAAATATGAAACAAAATACCTTGATGCGTTCATATTCCTTCACTACACAATCTCGTGCCCCCTCTGTTACTTTTGTGGTCTCCTTTAACTCCTCTAATCTTTTGTTCCTTGTTCTATCACCTCCAATATTTTTGAGGAGGTAGTTGTTAGCTTTTCAACTCGGGAATTCATAGAAAAGATGCTAGTTAAGAGGGTTTGTATTATTAATAAAGAATTTCATATGTCTGAAAATGGTGTGTATACAACTTCTATAAAGACAAGGTACTCATGAAGCTTATCCTAAAAATGTTGTGTATAAATTGCATAAAACCAAGGTACTTATGAAGCTAATCATGAAATGTTGCAATCCAAAATCTAGATATTAAGAAAAACAACACTAATTACATGTATTTAAATTTGTTGAAAATGGCATAATCATTTTGACATGAATTCAAATTTTGTTTGCTTGATTGAATTTTGGAAGAAAATACCATATGTTTAAGTGATTGTGCATATGCTTCTCGATAAAATTGGTTTGATTTCATTTTGTTGGCGATACGAGATCATGAGTTAATTTACCAGAAAATCATAAGTTTACAAGCATTTAACAAAACTCTCTCAATGGGAAGGTGTCGGGACCATTCAAATTAAACCCTTTAGGCAGAATTGCAAACATATCCTTTTTGTACAATATAATAATTTTGCAAATCATTTTCAAATTTAAAGTTTGGTATAGAAATTTATGCATGGGTTTAGAACATACCTGTAAATTTTGTGGATTGTAACTAAATGATACACATGATACAAATATCATTTTAGCATATTCCATTCCAGAAGCATTTCATGGACGAATATGCATGTTCATATTCCATTATTGGTTTTTCTTCTTCCACTATAGATGGAACTGAATTCACTGTATCTGTCTTTTTAGGAATTGTTCCTAGGTAAATAAAAAAAACACATATGGGCTTTCAAACTAACTCTAATGTTATTGGCACTCATGTTGAATATGTTACTGGATCCTCTACTAAGTAACATGACGAAGAAACTCAACCATACCTTGGACTCATCATTAGATTAGGAACATCCATTATGTATGTAAGTGTTGGGCTGTTGATTTGTCATCATTTCACCGTTATTTTGCAGTTTTAACCATTTGTGCCATTTTTTTATTTGTTTCTTACCCCATTTTCCACAATATCTCATGAACACCTCATGAATATTTCCAACACTCAAAGTGGTTAATTTTCATACATTTTCTTTTCTTTTAATTAATTAATTAAGATTATGTTTGGTTTTACTAATGACGATTTGGCCAATTCCTATTTCTGCAGCTAACTCCCATTTTTGTAGCTATTTTTATGGTTAAGGTAGTAGCACCACTCTTGAGGGAAATATGACTCTTGGACTTGGTTTCTATAACCTCCAATATGGATTTGTATTTGTCAAATTCCACCCATCTTACGCGTGTGGACCTCCAACAAGAGATCAAAGGAAAAAAATAGCAGTTTTGACCAGCAAACTTCATTGCACTTATTACATTGCATGGTGTGGCACTTTTTGCTTTGAATTGCACTAGAAAATCAAAAGTGGTGCATTTTGGAGTTAATATTATAAAGAAACTCTCTCCTTACTTTAGCTAGAATTCACCTAAATGAAAAGATCACAATATTATTTTTAATTCCATTAAAGTTTTGAGTCAAGTTATAACACCATCAGTTTCAAATCCATTTACTCTGTGAGTAAATAGTAGCTCTTAAAATCAACACTATTAAAATCAATCTAGAATTTTTGTTATTTTAGGGCTCTTTTCCACCTAAATTAGATCAGGTTGTAGGGATTTGCAATAGAGAAGTGAATTAACTTTCTGAAGCTACAAAAAAACATTAGCATCTTGCAATAGGGAGTAAATTCATTTACTACAATTTGGCTCTAGGAAGTTCCTTTTACAAAGGAGTTAAGCATGATATGATATCGGACCCAATGGAGTGATCGACCTGACTTCATTGGATACGGTAGAGTGTTTTGCACATATTAAAAGCGACATTGAAAGGTACATGGGAGTCACTTGGAAGTAAACCTCAAATTAATCATGTTGAGAAACTTTGAAGGCAACTAAGATTTCTTACTCTACCCATGCATGTACATCTGATCTGCGATTGTCCTCCCAAGTTAAATTTTGTTACATGGTAACCTTAAATACCATAATCTTAGGGCTATTACCTAAGGTGGTGACGAAGGGGAAGTCCTTGTAGTTCCAAGAACAGACGTTGGTTAGAATCACTTGGACCTTTTTCGAGGGTATTCTTCTTTCCAGATGGCATAAATTAATTTTACCTGCACTAGATCGTGTACATTAAGAATGTTGTGAGAATAATTAGTTCTACCCGCTGTATCTATAGCCACTTTTCACTTTGATGTATATGATGTTTGATTTCATCACCAACTAATGATTTCACTGTGAAAAGCTTGTTTCAATGCTTTGAATCCTTAGATTTTTTAGCGCGTGTTAATTGTTTTTTTTACTTTTTTACATACCTTAGGTGTGGATTGTGAATTTAAATTGTTAATATCGATATTAAATTTATGTAAGTTGAATCTAGTGGCATAAATGTTGGAATTTACCACTAAATAACCCCCTATTAATAGGAATCATTGTCATATCCATGACTTTGCAAATGTTTGTGCTCCTCTTATGGCTACGTTCTCACTTCTTGGATTATTCTATAGGTTTACCGATGTGGTTGTTTTCAAATTCTTTGATCCCAAAAAAAAAACGATTCCACCTCAACCGAGTTTTTCCCCTCAATAAAGTTCATCATCTCAACGTCACCAGCCTCTTGTTGACCCTATACCTTCTTCACCCAACATGTCCTCTACTCCTTCCTCTTCTTCTCGTGGTAAAAGTCATGATGATAGTGACATGGTGACTAATACTAAGAAGAAGCAAGATAAGAAAGGTGGCAACCAACCAACCATGGCGACAGATAATGGTCATTTTGAGTAAGATTCCACTATGCATCGCAAGCCCAGATACCCTTACAATATTTGTAAGGGTGACCAATTCCTTATTGATGATCTTGGTATTCCGAAGTTCTTGGAAGTATGGTCAAAAAATTCTTATCAGCCTACTATTGATCCATCAAACATTGATTGTGAGGTTCATCGGAAAAATCGTAAAGTTAGATTTCCTTGTCAGTTATGCAAAGGGATTCATTATAGTCACATCTGATATGTGATTATCCTCGCAGGTTAAATTGTTTTACATCGTAACCTTAGATACCATAATATTAGGGCTATTACCAAAGGTGACAATGGAGGGGAAGTCTTTGTTGTACCTTGAACAGATGTTGGTTAGGCTCGCTTGGAACTTTTTGGAGGGTATTATTCTTTCTACATGGCATAAATTAAGTTTACCTGCACCAGATCGTGTACATTAAGAAGGTTGTGAGCATAACTAGTTCTACCCACTCTATCTATAGCCATTTTTCACTTTGATCTACGTGATGTTCAATCTCATCACCAACTATTTATTTCACTGTGAAAATCTTGTTTCCATGGTTTGATTCCTTAGATTTTTTTGGCGTGTGTGAATTGTTTGTTTTTACTTTTTTACATACCTTAGGCATGGATTGTGATTTTCAATTGTTAACATTGAGAGTAAATTAATGTAAGTTGAATCTAATGGCATAAATGATGGAACTTACTGTTAAATAACCCCCTTATTAATAGGAATCTGAGTCCTATCCATGTCTTTGCAAATGTTGGTCCTCCTTATATGGCTACGTTGTCACTTCCCAGATTCACGATAGGTTTACTAGTGTGGTTGTCTTCAACTTATTTGATCACAAATACAAAAACTATTCCACCTCAATAGATTTTTCCCCTCAACCAAGTTCATCATCTCAACATTCCAGTTATGTTGAGTAAGATTCCAGTATGCATAGCAAGCCTAAATACCCTTGTAATATTTTAAAGGGTGACCAATTCATTATTGATTGTCTTGGTATTCCTAAGTTCTTGGAAGTATGGTCAAAAAATTCTTATCAACCTACTATTGATCCATCAAACATTGATTTTGAGGTTCATGGGAAAAAGGGTAAAGTTAGGTTTCCTTTTCAGTTATGCAGAGGGATTCATTATAGTCACATTTTCCCTCATACAGACGAAGCCTCAAAATTTTTCGAAAAAACTTACTGTTTCATAGCAACAACTTCCAAATCGATACCGTAAAATTTCTCTCAACCTCCCTTCAGTTGACAAATTTATTGATCTAATTCCAAGTACATTAAATCCCACTCTTCCATTGGACAGTGAAACACATATCATTCAACTTGACCATTCATTGGTTGATCAAGTGGTAAACTCGATACCGTCCTCAGTTGATCCTGCTCTACCTTTAGAGAGTGAAATTAATACCACTCTGATTCTTCGTGTTACTTCAGATTCTTCTACACATAAGGGAATTTCACCTGTTTCCGTTGATTCCCCTCAAAGTAATGAGTCTATTTCCCTAGATTGGAGTAAACTAACACAATCTTGTCTTCCTTCTTGCAACCCTTTCCAAATCATTGTGAAAGAGTATGGTAAGAATGTATGGCACATAAATGTAGATGAAGTTGCTTCTGTCGGTATTTTATCCTCATTGTCTTGGCAAGATTTGGGTTCCCCTCAGCTTCTGCCCGCTACACAAGCTATCTTGGCTTTTAATACAACCAGTAGTGACCGTTTAGTGATCCTTCATAAGTTACCTATTATATGGAAGGTAAAAGTAACGTTATTGATCTTAAGGTAGTCCAAGGCCCCTTGTATTTCAATTTTATCCTTGGGTGATACTATATATATGCTATGAAAGTTGTTGTATAGACATTCTTTTGCATGATGGTTTTTCCTCGCAATGGAAAGATTCTGAATATCGACCAACTTTCATTCGTTGATCTAGCCATCCAACATCCCTCAATATTCCTTATCTGCAAGTGGTGTCCATCCCACCATAGGTCAATTATGTAGCAACCACTCCCATGTCTTCGATTTTTGATGCAAGCTAGCCTCTCACTATTTTCTCGATTAAATCTGGTAATTGACATATGGAACCTTGTGGGAGAATTTGAAATGGAGTTTCTTACCCCTTTTGATTCTCTTCACATGTCTTATTTCCGGAGAGATATTATTCCTTCTCATGAATATCTATTGGAAGCCATGGCCGGGAAACATCCATTTTCATTTGTTTCATCCAAATGGAAGCAATGATCCAATTGAATATGAGGATGGTTCTTTTACTATTTTAGCCTTGTTAAAAAATAAAACAGGTTCCATGATGATAGTTCTTTTATTGTGTCAACCTTGTTAAAAATGAAAAAAATTCGTTATGAGGATGGTTCTTTTACTATATCAACCTCATTAGAAAATGAAACAAATACTTGTGCGGATGGCTCTTCTATTGTGTCAAGCTCATTGAAAATGAACCAAGTGTAGCAGAGAATTGCTCTTTTACTGTGTCAACGTCATTAAAAAGAGAAATATATTATTATGAGCATAGTTCTTTTCTTGTGTCAAACTCATCAAAAAATGAAACAAGGTTACATGAGCATAGTTATTTTTCTTGTGTCGAGGTCGTTAAAAAATGAAACAAGCTCCAATGAGCATAGTTCTTTTCTTGTGTCAATCTCGATAAAACTTATCTGAAGTACTGTTTCCTCTTTGTTTAAATCTTGTGTAAAAATGAAACCACTCTCAAGCATAGGTTTTCTTTGTTTCAAGCTTGTGTAAAAATGAAACCACTCTCACACATAGTTTTTCTATGTTTCAAGCTCGTGTAAAAATGAAACTACTCTCAAGCATAGTTTTTCTTTGTTTCAAGCTGATGAAAATGAGAATTTGGGGGTTGCAAAAAATCCCAGTTCCATTTAAAAATATCAAACCTGGGCCTTTCTATTAATCCCTTCCCTTGACTGGCTCCGTTGTCCATAAAATTACACACATTTCTACCAGTTTTTCAATTGGAATTCAGAACGCACAGTAATTATAAAAATCCACAGGAACACAATACAATTGCTATAAAGATAGCGCATGCACAACATCTATAAAACACATAAGTATACACAACATACACTAGAACATGATTATATATATTATATAGAACAATTACATACTAAGGCATTTCATCCTAAAAACGAGCTCATGCTCGACTACATCTTGACCCTCACAAAATTTATTACAGAACAGATATATCTTTCACACCCTATCACATTACAATTATATAAGAATTTTAGGAAGGATCAATCTTATCCTCTCCTCACTTTCTCCACAAAAGCTTCATGCATGCACGCTTTAAATCTGCTTTATCCTTTTTAAATCTATTTTCTCCTTTAAATCACGCTTTTCTTTTGTTCTGATCCTCTGGCCCACGTTTGCTTGCTTTGTTGCTGGTTGCTCCTGCATCAGACTCCCCAGGCACAAAAATTTATGACCTCCTGGTCATATGCTTCTGGTCTTCATAATATCAATTTTATCCACTGCATTCATTCACTAAACTCTGTGAGCTGCAACTAACCTCTACAGTAACAGCCTCCTCTGTTACACGATACCTCACCAAGCCCTCCCGCACTCGGTCTTTTGGCATCCTTCTCTAGGTTGCTGCAAGTCTTCTCACCTTCCGCTGCCGCCATCTGCACAATAGCAAGACCATAAATTCTTCATCTTTAACTCAACTGTACCTCTTTCCGTAGAATCTTACTGCTCTGATACCACCTGATGAAAATGAGAATTTGGGGGTTGCCCAAAATCCCAGTTCCATTTAAAAATATCAAACCTGGGCCTTTCTATTAATCCCTTCCCTTGAATGGCTCCGTTGTCCATAAAATTACACACATTTCTACCAGTTTTTCAATTGGAATTCAGAACGCACGGTAATTATAAAAATCCACAGGAACACAATACAATTGCTATAAAGATAGCGCATGCACAGCATCTATAAAACACATAAGTATACACAACATACACTAGAACATGATTATATATATTATATAGAACAATTACATACTAAGGCATTTCAGCCTTAAAACGAGCTCATGCTCGACTACATCTTGACCCTCACAAAATTTATCACATAACAGATATATCTTTCACACCCTATCACATTACAATTATATAAGAATTTTAGGAAGGATCAATCCTATCCTCTCCTGACTTTCTTAATGAAAATGAAAATGAGATTTTGGGGGTTGCCCAAAATCCCAAATTCTTTAAAAATCTTGATCGTGGACTTGTGGGTTATAGGCCCACTCAATCTTTGGGAAACCTTTTAATTAATTCACCGTTATAGTCTGTCTTGCCCTCATTTGAACATTCATGCAGCTACCGCCGAGTGCCTGCAACACCATTTTTATTTATAGAACACAAGTTTTGGCTCATTTATAAAACACATAGCGTATACAATTAACACAAAACATGAACACACTTATATATTTACGGAACAATTACAAAGTTAAGGCCTTTCAGCCTTAAAACGAACTCATGCTGGCTACATCTTGCCCACTCACAATTTTCTTCACAAAATAAGATATCTATTACACCCCTATTGCATTACATTTATATAAAAAGTCTTATGAAGGACCGATCCTATCCTCTTCTGATTTTTCTCCACAAAAAGTCTCCAAAAAGCGTGCATGGCTATTAACAATAGGAAGTCTATCTAGTCTTATCCATTCTCTCTTTAATTTTTTTTCTTTAACTGCTTTAAGGCAACTTTTCTCTGTTTTTTCCCTTTATTCAGCTCCACTGGTCCACGTCTTCATGCTCCACTTGGATTTTTCTTTAATTAAGAAAAGGGTGACATGCACCTGCATCACAAGCTTGTGTAAAAATTAAACCACTATCAAGCACAGCTTATCTCTGTTTCAAGCTTATTTAAAAATGAAACCACTCTCAAGCATAACTTTTATTTGTTTCAACCTTGTATAAAATGAAAACTACCTCAACTCCATTTCGATTATTATTTTCAAGACTCCTTAAGATCATGAAAATATGGAAATTATTTTCCTATATTTTCACTCTTATAAAAAATACATGAAAATTTTGAGTTCTTTCTGTCTTTTCTTGCTCATTAATTAAATTGAAAGTCGGTGATATGCGTAAATTTTTATCATTTTTCGAACTTGTTAAAAACTTACAAAAAGCAAAAATCAAGAATTCTATTTATGCCATTTTCAAACATTCGAAACATGAAGAGGTCATTGCGCACTTGACCATTTGAACTCGTAAAAGTAATTGAAAGGTCATATATTAAGTATCACTTTACTGCTTTTATAGACTTAACTAGACTATTTATGAAAAAGACCATTTGAACTTGTAAAAGTAATTGAAAGGTCATCTATTAAGTATAACTTTACCCCTTTTATAGACTGAACTAGACTATTTACGGAGAAGGTATACACTGACTAATCATAGTCAATAGAGTTCTCTCCTACATTATTTTACCCTTTTTTGGGCTCGAGGGACTAAATTTATGAAAAAGGACACTATGGAGTTTACTTATGTTTTTCTCCCGACTCCCTAAAACTGAAAAACACTGAGATTCAATTTCTGCAGGCTTGTTAAAATTTTATATTGAAAGAATTCAACAAGTTTTTTTTTTTTTTTCTTTTCAAACTATTTAAACATGAAAATGACATAAATTTACCTCTTCACATGACTCGTAAAATATAATAGTGGATGACTTGTTAAGCATGACGAGACCGAACAACTCCTTCCTATGGTTCATTAAAAATGCTTCGAATGACTCATCCGGGGGATGAGCTTATAGGACATGCATATGTAATCCTCCTCAAGCTTGTAAAAAATAAAGAGGTACTTACTAGTAATGGTGTGGGAAAAGTGAGAAAGAATCTTTGTTTTTCTTTTGTAAAAGGTAGTATGTCGCTCTTGAAAATAACACTCCACCACTTTTTGTGTCTGGATTGGGAAATCCATTTGTCTCCTAATTGACCATATCTTATTGAAAATCTTTAGTTGGTTTTGGGTATTCTATTTTGATACAAATGGTGCCAATTCAGGATGGCGTGTCGCCAATATGTTCAAGAGAAGTCCAAACTCAATTCAAATTACTTTTCCATTGATAGTCTTCAATCGTGTTGACCATCCATGAGACAGTCCTGGATTACTCCAAACTTATATTCTTCAAAACTTTACATTAGTTTCATGTTGTGGGCCATCCTAAGACGAGTGCACTTCTTATCGACCACAAATCACTATCGAAAAAATTGATCTAGAAACCTTTAGTACCTTGGAGCCTTCATGCATTAATAGTACATTTCTCGCCTTTGATGGCATGTTCTCATCATTAACCGTCAATCAAATTATTATATGAGTGTTCAACTCAAAGACATCAATTCGCACTTCATATATTGTACAGGAAATAGCTTGACAACCATTTTCATTACTGATGGTTTCTCTCGTCTTGTTAACGCTTCACATCATTAACTAGTAATCAAGTGGTTTCTACCATATTTGACTACGAGACACAAAAAGATCCATTGGGAGCTTCTCATAAATGCGCTCTGTCTTACTTTGTTTCCTACACACATGACTCAATTACTGTAAAAATAAAAAGTAAAGCCTATAAGAATTGTTATTCATATCTTTCTTAACTAATAAGCTTCGAATGAATGCCTATTTACCCGTGGTCCCTCCTATCATGGAGCTACTCCCTCTCTCTGTGGAAGCCCTGTCACACCAATAGTGGATCTCATCCCTTGGGAGATGGATCCCCAAATTTCCGCTCCTGGCCTATAAAGGTAACATAGTACTGAGGATTGGGAAGGATGGTTGGAAGTAGGCTTATGCTATAGAAATAAGGTTGGAAGGCTATTCATTAAGGGAGAGGGTTTGAGATTGTGGGAAGGGACTTGCAACATCAAAGCTTCAAGATTGTAAGTTTATTCTCCATTTTATTAATATAAAAGAAATTGTTCATTCTCAATTATGTCTTTGTCGATATAATTTATGGGATTCCTTGATCACCCACAGAGATTATGATTTTATATTGATCAATTTATGATATATTATTGACTTAATTAGTTGATTGATATCTTATGCTATATATTGGATGCTTTGATCTTGTGTATGTTTCTTTCTGTATGTAGATCTCCTTCAGGACATCACAAAGAAGATGTGGGGAGCAACGGGAAGATATCTAAAAAATCGAGGACAAGTGGATGGTTGAAAGCTCTGAAAGGGACTTCGTCAAGCATTTTGATTAAATGATAAGTGATCTCTATCACAATTTTTGTTTCAATCAATCACAATCTAGAGAAAGGTAGTAGTTCCTTGTTGTTTGTTACTAGATTTCTCTGAGGTCTAGGGAGATCACTGTTGTCCACAAGAGGGGTTTGTCTGCATAACATGGACTCTAACTAGAACTACACAAGTTAAAAATAACACACCGGTCCTCTACAAAATGGTAAATATGATAAAAAAAGCATTGCATATGATAATATGATACTTGTGAACTGTTTGAAAAGTTTCATTTTCTGGGTAAGTGGTTTCAAGCATGGCCTTATTTCATGCCCTAAGTAGCTTAAACTACTCTGAAGTGTCTGTTAGCGCTTGAAATTTCACCTCGGGCTGAAAAAGGCAAACGTCAAGGCAACATCAAACCATTTAGCCTCGTAACTAGCCCTACGAGGCAGGAGAAGGCTCTCTCCGGTCAATCTCAGTAAAATCTCCAATAGATGAGATGACCAATAAGGTAACACTGATATTAGGCTAGTAAACTGATCAAAGGGTTTTTAATAAAATGATGAGGTTTTTCTGGGCTGCATGGGCAAAGTGACAGTTTGAGCAGAGAAATATAATGAATAACATAGATTATCGAATGAGGCAATGTAGGCAAGAAATTTAACATCAAATTGAGATTAAATGGGATGGCAAGACTGGTGAGGAGCTGAGGGCAAACAATACCTTTGAATCCTCCTTAAACAGTAGAAAACATTGAACATGAACAAACTTATAGGCAGAGCATATAATACTATGAATTCTACCTAAACACTTCATTTCTTCACTTAGAAATGATTATGAAGTGAAATGAAACATTACAGTTTACATATGAAACACAAGAAAAACATATGCTAAATTATCATACCACAGGAATCTCAGAAGTCAAAGCTGTATTTTCATTAAACTCTCTGCCAGAAACTGTACATGGTAAGCTCTCTATTCTCCAGCCCTCTCAACACTCAGAATTCTCTCTCCCCATTCCCCCTCTCTCAAATGAAATTTTTCTTTTAATATATGAAATAAACACAGATGGGGGAAAACAAATCGACCCCAAGACGAGGAATTTGTTTTTATCATTATTAATAAATAAACTAACAGAAAACAATCAGCTCTTCTAAAAATAAAAAGCGCTTCTTCTTCTACTCAAACTATTGAAAACTGATGAAGCGGTGGCATTACAGGTGTCAATCCCATTGCTGAAGACAAATATAGGCAATCGAATCTTGTTCTCTGCCACTTTGCAACTGCAGTCAAAAAATAGATCATCAGTTCCTATTTCGCTGCTATGACAGGTGTTCAGGTAACGCCCATGTCGAGGGTCAATTGCGCACATCACGTTCCTCACGCTCCATTCGCTGTACAAGTCGATTTACAAAACCAATGCATAAAGCTTTCCTCAAGTTTTTACTAATTCCCCCATTTTCTCGTGAATTTTCTTTTGGCCGCACATCTAGAGATTCATTTGTTATTTTAGGCATTATGGCCGAGAGTTGCTGAGATGGAAAAAGCGGCTTGCTTTAGGATTGTTATTTTGATCCCTGTCGGCAGCTTTAAGTCCATTTGAAATGCTGTGACACCTTTTTCATTCCCAACAACCTTTAAATACATATCACCCAAAGCATTTTCAGATCCAATAATGTCAGAAAGGATGAGCGGGGTACCATCTACCCCACAATCTGTGGTATCAAAAATTAAACCCATTGCAATTCCATACATGAATGTTTAGTCTATGACACTTGGAGTAATTTGTCTTTAGAAATTAATTATACCAATCGATAACATCTGATCTCCGTATTCTGGTTAACTCATCTGCTTCCAGCTTCAGCATTTCAAACGAATACCTTTTTTCACAACTTGACTCCAGTGAAGATTAGTCTCATCAATTAGAGATGGATCTTTCTCTAATTTCTTTTCTATGAATCCCACTTTGTGGTTTTCAAATTCTTTATCATCCATCTTACCCAGAATTTTCTGTAATATATCGATAAATGCATCTAGTCTTTCCTGTAAATATGGTGGACTATACTTGGAAGATTGAACACGGAAACAAAATCCCAGTACACGGTGTGTCATCCTACTGCTACAATCCACAACATATCCAAGTTGTTCCTTTGTCCTGAGCTGATTAAAACATGGCTCGTGAACAATATCTTCAAAGAGATCTGCTATGGCCCTTGCTCTAGTTGAACTTTGACCAATATCTTGATCCACTTGAAAATAAATCTTAATAGAAGAATTTTCCTCTGATTTATTTTTCACATTTGCATTCTGGAGTAAGCTAATGCCAGATGGCAACCTTAGGATTTTCTCTGCATGTCGCAACTCAGATGGAAAAATTGTTGCCGAAAATAAATCTTTGAGCATATTTTCAATAAAAATAGATTCATCCTTTAATAAGCTACCTTGACAGAGGCCTTCAATATAAATCTAGCTAAAAAGCTCTATGATAAAAGTTATAAAGTCTGCTAGAGTCAGTGAAAGGAGACAAGAAAGTTTGTCGTCCACATGCCAAAAATCCTTTCACAAAATCTGTAATCTTAAATATGTTGAATGCTTTAAGGGTTTCATGTTGGTATTCACATAGCCTATTTCTATGTCCTCCTTCATCACCTCAAAACGATCTGCAGCCGGTGTAAAGGTTGTCAAGAATTCTAATTGATGCTAAAGCTGGTAGCTTTTCATTGAACCCAGAAATCTTTAACTCAAGTTTGTCTCCTAAAACAGAAACTGTCGTGTCCAACAGTTGCCTGATATAGTGTCTTGTTGAGTGCATCCCAGAGAAGGTTCACATACAACTCAGTGAGTACACAAGTCCTTATGCTTTTATAAGCCTCTTTTAAAGTGATCAAGAAGTATGTATTTGCACGGGGAACATTAAATGTTCGATCTAGTTTATACCAAATCTTGATCAATGGATCATAAGTAATACATATTGGAATTTCCATCATGCCATGGATGTTGATGTCAGACAAGCTTTTAATTGAAAAATCACATGGGATGAAATCATTCTTATCTGGTAAATGTTTCAAGTTGGACACCTGAAGACAACAAATTTGCTGCAAGTTTTGCCACATAATCATCTTGGGGCGACTCTTCTGAAAATCTAAATTCTAGGTTTCCAATATCTTGAAGCTCCTTAAATACCCATTCTTGTGGAGCCATGTCACGCAGAAACTTCACATACTGATACAGATACCCAATTACCTCCAAAACCTTTTCTAGTCCTAAAAACAGTAAGATCTATGCTCACAACAAACATGTATCCTGCAGAACAGCGGTCCAATCCTCCATGACCAACGAAATGAGACAAATAATCCTCTGGTTTCTTCAAGTATTCCTTATCAAGACAAGGCAATGACCATGTCACTTTGAGAGAATGAAGATCTCGGACAGCTTGGACCCAAAAGATTTTTCCCACTTCCCAAATAGGTCACTCCTTGTAGAAATTCCATTGTCGTAGGAGGATAAGAACAGGCATAATTGCAGTGAGGGCAGCAATTTCAAGAATTGATGTACCATTCAAGTTGCTAACAAAATCTTTCTCAATCTGCTTGTGAGGATTGAGGCAAGTACTGTAGGACTCCATTGATATATAATGAAAAGCGAATATTCTGAATTGTGATTGTGCAGGGATAGGAGCTTGAAGTCGCTGCTGCCTTTTGAAGAGCTGGAGAATAAATTTCATATTCTAAAGCACCACATTTAATGATTTCTTATTCAAAACAGGGTTTTGAAGAAGAATCAATCTCACACTGATATAAGACAGAGTCTAACATCGGCTCCACTTGGGATGGCAGCTGTCGCTTCTTGGAGGTGCCAAGAACCGCAGAACTTTGGGAGAGGAGACAGTGCTTTCAACCATTGGGCGATGGAGTCATTATTTCGGCAAACGACACAAGACTTTGACTCATTTATTGAATGAAAACTTGACTAAAAACTGACTGAAACGTAACTGAAGCTTGACTCAAACCGACTCGATGGAAAACTGAAATAACTTGAAAAACTCACTCAACAGACCAAACACAAATGACTCATGACTTGACTTAAAACAAGACTTACAAAACTTATGAAGGGCAGCAGTCCATCAAGATTTGAAATCATGATGACAACCACCTGTGTTTGTTACAAGACAATATACCATCAAACTATATCAAAATGCCAATGCAACCAATCAAGCAGATGCCTTCTTGATTGATTCTCCTAATTAGATCTTCTGGTCAACAATACAAACCTATCCCTGCGCATCCAGAAACATAGCTGACCATGATCTCCTTCATCACTGAACACTGCAATAAACATTATCACTTCTGGCTGCAACAAACTTGCTAGAGGATCGTGAAAAACATGAATATTTGCCACTGCCACCTCCTGCTAAAAGAACAAGGTATCCTTTGTTTCAAACTCTGATCTGCCTTCACCATGTGCTTCGGTAAAAGTATGCTCATGGGCTTCAAAAAATTCTGAACAAGTAGATGAGCAGATCTCCTCTTGGAAAAGCATTTCAGCACATGAAACATATGAAGAATCTGAAAGGTAA
>APFE030535823.1:0-51844 GCA_000404065.3 Pinus taeda | reverse complement strand
TTAGAGACTCCAGAATGGACTTTTTCGTAAATTTGTGTCTCCTAAGCCCGAAAAAGTATAAAATAATACCTAGGAGAACCGCTTGATCTTGCGACCAAGGATATTTTCATAGTTAGTGTCTTTGACCTGAAAAGTAAAACCGATCAAGGACACGTCGTTTTATTTCCAGTATCGAATTTGAAACGACAAAAATCCGACAATCTTTTCCTGTTTTTACGATCAGAAAAGGGCTATAAGGGGACCATCTTTTGATTCCGTTTTAACGAGTGTAAAAGAAACGCTCGACAATATTTTCATTTTATAGGAGTCAGAAAAGGGCTTAAAAGATGACTCTGATGTTTGGTTTGTGAAAAATGACAAGTTTCCCTAAAAATCCCTTTGTCCTGCACAAAAACGACACATTACTCATACATGTTTAAGATAGGAAAAAATATATTGAAAAACATCCTTCCATGGTGAAAAATAAACAAATTTAGTATTTATTCATCCAAAAAACCTATAAAAAGACTTTTTACCATGTCATTTTTACCATTTTACTGTTTAGGGTGAAAAAAGGGCTTTTGGCAAGAAACTTCCCGTGGACTTTGCGGAAAATCTGACCGTCGGAATCGAGCACCGTCACTTTCAGGTAATCCACAACATCCTCCTCTTCAATTTCATCCATTTAGAATTTGATTTTTTGCCTTAGTTTGATTTTTTGGGGGCATTGGGGTTTTGGGATGCGTTCCTCGGGGTACGCAGGTGGCCCATGGGTAACCTGCGTACCCCGACTTTTTCTTCAAAGGGAAAAAGGTCGGGGTACGCAACCTACCTTCAGACCAGGTGCATACCCACGCTCTGTTTCTGAAGGCGGGGTGCGTACCCTGTGGAAAACGCACCCCCAAACCCCATCCTTCAAAGTCAATCATCATCTTTTGATTTTATGATTTCTAAAGCTCATTTCTTGGTGTGTAGATTGCCCACCATGCTGGATTGGTGTGAAAGAGAGCATGAAGATGTTGATTTGGGAGCGTTGAATCACCAACCTACGATTGATGCATTGAGAGCATGTGGTCTTTATAAATACTGGGTCATACCTAGCATGAGGGCCCAGGTGCCATTTCTGGAGTGGCTGGTTGAGAGATGGAACATTCAGGATCAATGTTTTTACATTGGAGGCCACCAGCTCGAGATATAGGCCTCCAATATATACTTTCTCACTGGATTGCCCAACAGGGGTGAACACCTTTCTCTATTCGGGACTAGGCCGGGTGGCCAATCCCTTGCAAACCTCCGGCTAGAGTGGTGTAACAACCAGAACCAGGAGAAGTGGATTGAAATCAAGTTCATATCCCGGCCTGAACTTATGGTGATAGCATTCACAGTTACCAGACTCTGCGGCGCAGCCGCTTTACACATAGCCACCGGGTCCCAGATGCGGATGGCGATAGATTGTTACCGAGGCACCATTTTCAACTGGTGCGTGCTGTACTGGCCAATATGAAGGGCCCAGTGAAACTGGGCGAAGAACGGACAATCAAAGACTTTTGGATATGGGTCTTTGGTTGTGAGTTTCGCCTTAGAGAGAGTTCCCATGTTGATCCCACAACAGCTCATAGTTGGGGTTGGGCTTCCTCAGGAGCCTAAGTTGATGAGATGGGTTACGGTTATGGCCCGGCATCCTAATGAGGGAGAGAAGTGTTTGGTCAATTTAGTGTTTCTAAATTGATTTCATTAATTGTCAACCCGGGTCTCGTAAGCTGATGAAGTGAAGGTGTACTATATGTACTTAGGCAACCTCTTAAGTCTTTTTGTCGTTTGGGGGTGTTGTTTGTGATCAATTTATCTTCCTAAGATGGAATGGAGATTTATAAACAGATGAGTGATAGTGTGTGTAAGGTGATTTCTAACTAGCTTCTAAATTTGCAAAGGAAAAAGCTTGAAAGAAATAACTTGAAATGAAACTGAAAGAAAAATGAAAAAAACCACTTTCTAATAGCACTAGTCACTACTCATGTTGTTGCAATAAAAAGATAAGAAAAACTACTTTAAAGACCAGTTATAATGTTTAACTCTTCCTAACTCTCTACTTCCAACATATGGTATTATGTGAAACACGATTAAGAAGTAGTTAGAAATAAGTCTAAAAAGTACTCAAAGCAAGCTGTAATTTATCAGTATTCTAATCTCTTAAAGGTGAACAGCTTATGATAAAGAGACCATCAATATGTTAGCATACAACTTGAGAAACTAAACTAGGAATTAGCTAGGAAAACAGAGTAAAGGCAGCAACTATGAATATGACAACTGAAAATACTATTAGAGATAAAGAAAATACACAAAGACACACAATCCTGGGCTAACACCTGCAAAAGACAGTCCTGATCAGTTTAAAGTTAAATGCTGGGAATGAAATGACAGTGAAATTAAATCAAATATGTACATGTGTTAAAGAAAAGGAAAATTGCTAAATTCAAAAGAAGGAAATGACAAGATCATAAAAGTAAATTACTGTACAAAGGCTGTTATGAACGGGGGCCCTCCATCCACAAAGCCCAAAGAAAGATCAGCTACGTAAAAGAGTCAAAACAACAGTTTTCTATTAATTCATGATGCAAAAATTACAGTCAAAAAGTGCTGAAACAACAGCTTCAAAATAGAGTTTCGGTGCTCACAAAAAGCGTAGAAATTACATAAACAAAACAACTAAAGACTAATTCTTAAGCGTGCGCAGACGCTGGATTTTATAAGCAAGTAAACAACTGCCTACTGCGTAAAACATGAAACTGAAAATTAACTGACAACATGCTAATTAAATGGTTCAGCAACACTTCAATAGGTCCGTGGGTGATCTGGAAGGTACGGTCGTCATGGAGGTTGAATCCAAGGTTGGATCCTATCTCCCATAACCTGCGTAGAGTGGAGGAGTTGCCATCTAGAGTGACGTAACCTTTCAGCTCACGCAGCACCGTTTGAGCTGGCTTTGTTGACCGAAGTTGGATCCTCGTTGACCGGAGGTATGCGTGGCGTTGCTAACCAAGGCAATAGCACAGGAACCTTCAACACCTTCATTCCCACGTGCCCATGTGATTCGTTTTTCAAAATGACACGTGGAACATGAAGATCAATGAAAAGGCTGCGGAATTGCCAGACAGCTGCGGAAACTCTGTGCATATGTCAAAAATCTAGACAAACAGTCAAACATTTAGCAAAGTCAACCAATCATGCTTAAAAACATCAAATGTAATGATCTGGGTAAGTATATGAGGAAAATAGGGCAAAAGAGAGGGATAAGTGAGGAAAAGTTGTAGGTAATGATGGATAATTAGGTACAAGTTAGAGGCTCTACAATGCCCAGACCTGCACTTGTCTTGACAAAAGTTCCTTGTGAGTTAGTTTTCATTGGCATTTTCATTTGAAGTGATTTTCTAAGAAGTTTTGCCGGTTGGATTGGTTCTTGCTTGGTCTTCGTAGTAGCTTAGAGATCTGAATCCTTAGAGCCTTAGATCACCCTGGTCTCTCTGGTTTTCTTGCTGAGTTTGACTAGCTTATGAAATCTATCTGTGAAGAGATCTAGATCCCATTTGTCTCTTTTACAAAACTTTGATTAAACTTGATTAAAAGTTTCAAATTTCATTTTTTATTAAAACATAATCGGATGTTTTTGATTAGTTTGTTCAGCTGAACAAATTGATCCTTAGTTAGTTGAAAGACTAAGTTGAGCATCCTCAAAAACATTTCAAGTTTCTTTTCAATCCATTTTTCGTTTAGATCTCAAGATTAGATCATAGTTTTGAGTTTTTCATAGAAATTATAGAAGCTTGTTGAAAAATTTGTTTTCAATAGTTTTTTAGAGCTTTTCTAGAAATCTTAAAAGCTCTCTTAAAAGAATTGCTTATTCTTGTAGTTGTTGATTGTTGAAAAGCAAAGGGATTTTCTGTGAGCGTGATTAGTAGTCTTGTTTTTAAAGTTCTTTGAAAAAGAAAAAGAAGTTTCCTTTCAGTTGCATGTTAAGAGAAAGATTTGAATTTCAAAGCATTGCATTTTCAACTCTTCCTTAGCTAGAAATTCATTTAAATGGAAAAGGAATTGTTATCATCTTAGGTGCATTTTTTAGTGTTTTGGAGTCGAGTCTTCATACCATAAATTTTCATCTCTGTGCCCATTGACTTAAGGAACAAACAATAAAATTAACGCTATATTAAAATCAATCTAGCAATCTTTTTATTTTCTAGGGTTCTTTTCACCAATGTAGCTTAGGCTAGTATCTTGGAGTAGGGAGTAATTAACTCTCCTAGATAGTTTAAACAAACAAGTAGGCAATCTTGCGGTAGGGAGAAATTCCAATTGTTACATCTATGCTCTAGGAAAGCTCCTCTTAAAGGAGAAGCACGAGATCATATCCAAACCAGTGTGGGAATCAATCCTTCCTCATTGGGAACGATAGAAGATATTCACGTATTAAAAATGGTAAACCTCGGATTGACCATTGTCGAGGAGCCTGGGGTCACTTGTTGGTAAACCTTGGATTATGTCAAGGAGCCTTCTAAGGGGATTGAGCTTGTTACTCTACCCTTGTGTGCGTATCGGATCGTAGACTGTTCCCCCAGGTATATTTGTTTCCATTGGTGACCTTAGTGACCATAATCTTTAGGATTCTTTCTTAGGTGACGGTGGAGGGAAGATCTCACTGTACCTAGATCAGACGTCGACTAGACTCACTTGGACTCTCTGGGGGGTTATATTCACTCGAGATGGTTATAGTGGAGAAACTTGTGCGAGTCTGTTTCATTAAGCAGGTTGTCGGGGTAACTGTTCCAACCGCCATTTCTGTATTGAATTCTGCAACGTTGGATTTCATCACCAACTAGTGTTTTCGATTCAGAAAGATACCGTTTGTGTGTGGTTTGATATCCTAGATTTATTAGGCATGTGCTTCAAATTGTTTTGTTCTTTAGAGACTTTAGGTGATTTTGTTTGTTTTCATGTGAAGTAATTAAATAATTAATCGTGGCTGAATTACCGAGACAATCCCATCGACTTTGAGGGCAGCCTCCCGAATTTACACCGAGTCAGCTTGAAGGGCTGCAAGCCCTTGTCACACCTAGTGAAAGTAGGGTTGGGTCGTCGGAGGTCGGAGAGTCTTCGTTGATTGTACATCCTGATCATCTAGTGCAAGCAACAAAACATATTTTTGAACCGATTTCATTTTCTAAAGTTACTAGTAGTATCACTCCTATTAGCTCATTAGCTGAAGAACCTGAAATCTCTGAACCTGAGACTGAACCTGCTGCTACTCCATCTTTGGGATTTGCTTCTCCTGTTTCTAGTGGTCCTAGTTCACCCAGAGTAGAAAATATCATTACCAAGAATCTTCCTTCTGGACTCATTTCCATCGAAGAAATTGTAAGTTCGAGTTCGAACAAAGTTATAAGCATCCCTGAAAATCAACCGACTATCGAAATTAGGGAGTGTGAATCCATTTTCTACATTCCCATTAGAGGTGACGCTTGGTATATTTCGTTGACCAATTTCTTAGAAAATCCAGGTCTCGCATCTTCACCACCTCGATTTCCTTTCCATCCAACACCCAAAGGTTATTATCCTCCTTTGAATATGTCAAGACATTCATCCTTGTTTTATCAGACGCTAGAAACTCTTTTACATGGCTATCCTTTTGTTCCTCCTGGGTATCAGTCTTTATCTGGTACATTTTCAAGAGAATCTCCTCAACCCATCGAATATGCAGTATCTCTTGGTCATAACAGAACTAAACCGTTAAGTGTCGAAGAGATTCTTATGATGTTTGGTACTACTCCTAATCCACAACCTCAAGGTAGTTCAATACCGTCTGGGGGCAGCCGCAAGGTACTCAAATACTGCCTGGGGGGCAACCTCAAGGTAGTCCATTACCACCTGGGGGGCAACCTCAAGGACAGTATGTCCCTACGGGACAATATTTTCCTCAAGGTCAACCCCAATATCAATATGTACCTCAAGGTCAACCCCAGTATCAATATCTACCTCAAGGTCAATACTAGCCTCAAGGTCAGTACCAACCGCAGGTCAGTACCAACCTCAAGGTTAGTACCAACCTTAAGGTCAATATCAACCTCATGGTTTTCAACCACCTTCAGGTCAATCGTTTGTTCAAGGACCTGGAAATGTACCGTATAATTATCAATATTACACTCAACCTGGTTTTGGTCCTCAATATGCTCAACCTATTGTGGGTCCATACCCTGGAATGAATGTGGTGTGGGATCAACAGACTCCGCAACCCAGTGTGCAGTTGTCATCTCAATCTAGATAGTCTTTTGTTTCTGGTTCACCCCAGCAACCTGTCCAGCCTACTACTCAAACTGCTACACCTGGGGAAGCTCCTTAGTTTGGGCCTAGTTCACATCAAACTCCATCCCAAATGTCTGCTGCAACTGCTGCAGTCTCTGTTCAATCCACTCCACCCATTTCTGGAGTATCAGCAGCTCTAGTTTCCACTACTCTTGTATCAACTCCTCATGCCTCTTTACCCCAGTCTGGACCTACAATCCAGACTCCGGTTTCCATGCCTATAGGAAAACTTGGGCCTAGTACGGTTGTCACAAGTCAACCCCAATTTACTTATCAACCGTACCAAGGGTAGTACCAATTCGGCCTTGCTGTGCAGAACCTGGCTTATCAGTATCAACCATACCCTGGGTATACGTATCAACAACCTCAACAACCCCAGTATGGTCTGGTTAATCCTGGTTTCCCAGGAGGATATAATATCCCAAACGCAAATTCGATACCCAGTTATCCTAGATATCCTCTTCCTGGGGCTGGTCTTATGACACCAATATTTCGGGATCCGAACCATCAGTTACCATTTATAGCAACTTTGGATTTGCTTGACTTGTCATGCCTTACGAATGATCCCATTAATTATATTCCATTTTGGCCGCCAATGTCGAATAAGTTGCCCAGTGATATACCAAAGTTTGAGGGGAAGTCAGGGGAAGATCCGTCTAATCATGTGATGACTTACCATCTCTGATGTGCTTTGAATTCCATTATAGATGATTCAATTCATCTTCATATTTTTCAACACACTTTGATTGGCCTTGCAGCCAAGTGGTACATTCAGTTGCCACGAGGCTCTTTTTACAATTTTAGTCAGTTAGCCACTTCCTTCCTTACTCATTTTCAGCTGCCAGTCCAATATGACAATGGCACGGAATTACTAACTTCATTAAAATAGTCGAAATCCACATATATTTCAGACGATATTCATGAATGGCGATGTCGACGTCGTTTAGTGAAATTTTTTATCCAAGACCAAATTTTGGCAGAATGGTTTGTAAAATCATTATTGCCCAAAATAGTTGAAGATGTAGCCAAGGCAGGAGTAGTTACAGAAGAGCAAGTAATTACTCAAGCTTAGTACCTTGACTTAGTTTATACGCAGTCAGGTACGTTACATGAGAAAATCCCCGACCTTCTGAAACAAAATCAAATAGCTGCACCTCCCTCAGGGTCTCATGCTGCTGACGGTATGATTGGTACTGTTAATACCAAAAGTAAGAAGAAATCCTCCAAGAATTCTTCTCCTATTATAGCTTTACCAGATTCCCCGAAGGGAGAGTTTTCACCTGAAATTTCTATCGATGTTCATGTCGTAGAATCATCTACGACCAACTCAAAATCCAACGGTAAGAAGAAAGGTAAGAAGAAGAATAAGCAAAACTCGAAGGAGAAATCTGATAAACCTGAATCTACTGATGCAAAATGTAAACCTCGCTATCCTTGTCTCATCTGCGATGAGGAGCACTTTACAAGAGATTGTCCACATCATGCCGAGGTTGCGAAAATCATCAAAGGTTCACAAACACCTGTTGTTTTGAAGGATCCTTTTCCAAGTCAAGACAGTAAGATGATAGGTTCTTCCTCTAATGCCTTGGAAGAGCCCATAATGATGTCACATGTAAGGAATGGGACACGATCGCAAGATTACGGAAGTAAGAGTCTTCTTGGTGGTAAGGAAGTAGAATCTTCTAATTTCAATCCACCAACCTCAGCTCCGTCTAGTTCCGATCCACTACAGATCGAGAAACCAAATCCCGATTTAGTAATCAAACCGCCCGCTAAGGGTATACTTCGAAAGTTAGCTTTCAACCCACATGTGAGAGCTGCTTAGAACTATAACATTGTTGAAGATTTAGCTATTTCACCTTCAACAATGTCAGCTTTGGAAGTGCTACAATCTTGTCCAGCACAGCGTAAAATGCTATTGTCCGCTATAGGAGCTATTGATCTTCAGGACCCAAACCTCATAGTCTTCGATTTAGAATATCTTCTATCATTCCCAATGAGGAAGGATTGATTCCCACACTGGTTCAAATATGATCTCGTGCTTCTCCTTTAAGAGGAGCTTTCCCAGAGCATAGATGTAACAATTGGAATTTCTCCCTACCGCAAGATCGACTACTTGTTTGTTTAAACTATCTTGGAGAGTTAATCACTCCCTACTCCAAGATACTAGCCTAAGCTATGTTGGTGAAAAGAGCCCTAGAAAATAAAAAGGTTGCTAGATGGATTTTAATTTGTTGGCCGGATAAATCGTTCTTGTGGACAAGACTGATCTCCATAGTATCGAATGATATCTAGCAACAAAGAGCACAAGCAAATTTACTTTTCTCTAAACATGTTTCAATTCATAAATGAATATTAAGAGGTGTATCAGACCCTACCTCGGCCCAACGCTTGTTTGTAGCAGTTTAATCCCAGCAACTTCAAGAAGTTCCCTTTTAATAACCTGCATACACACACAAACACACATCAAAGCATACCTGCGTAGTATAAAACATGTTCCTTATGAAGATCAAGGAGCTCATAAAATAAACCATTAGAGACAGTTCATTGAGAAAAACAAACTTTATTGTATTAACTTTATCAATAAAACAACCTTACAACCTTTGCCTTGATGTTGTACAAGTTCTTTCCAGGGTCCAGCAGGAGTCTCCTCTAACTTGACAAGCCTCACTCACTTCCCAAATGACATGAAAGGTATGTGATCTCTCCTCTCACAAGCTCAAAAAGGAAGTCTAGTTTTCAGCAACATTTACCCACAAGAATCTTCAGCTTTCAACCTCCCCTACAACCAGCCCAATGCATGAATTTACAGTGCAAATGGAGGAAGTTGTAGGTCCACCATTGAAGGGATAAGTTCCTCCTTCAATGGGATAAGCACCTCATATCATGGAGTTAGCTCCCTTAGTTATGGAATGGATGAACCAAGGTGGAGCGGACTTGCCAATGCAATATTCCTTCTAGAAGTGTCTAGAAGTGACCCAAGATGAGTTTTTAAGAATGAACTCACGCCTTTTTAACTTTTATAGGGGTTCACACCCATTACTTAATAGACAGAGCGGTCAGGTTCGCAGGAAACATGACCATTGGGTGCGGCACTGCAGGCAATGCTAGGAGAAAGTGCGAAGCCAGGATTTGAGATAATTTTAAGGTCTTTCTCCCATTTTCAAGGCTTGACATGAAGAGCTGAGGCTCAAGACTTGCAAAGGAGGTATGTATGAGTGTTGACAGACTCACATAAACTGTAGAAAGTCATGGTGACAATTTTTTGTGTAACAGGTTGCCCCCTAAAGTGTGAAGTCTGTAGTAGATGAGGATGGTTTTTTTTATCATCTAAGAAGAGTGAACAACTTTATCATTTCAAGGATCTTCTTGTGGATACACCGATCAAAACCTGTAAAAAAATTAAACACAAAATATATATATGTGAAAATATCATCGCTCAGGTAGGCATTCCCATGCTCAGATCAAAACTGACTAAGAACTATCTAAAACTGCTCTGATACAGGAATGATTTTGTATTACAACAGAAGTAGGAACATATGGACACAGTATGGGCGCAACCATCTATTTATGAATAGTCCACTATATAATGATAACACAATTCCTCACAACCTGGATGTTGGAAACTAGATCTAGGGTCTTCATTTCTACTTCCCGAACTAGTACGATTCTATACATGTGAATGAATGTGTCGAAGTCGAACATGGTAGAAACCACTTGATTACCGGTCAATGATGTAAACTGTTCACAAGTGTGAGGGGAACCACCAGTAATGTCAATGGCCCTCAAAGTACTCAGTACAATCCATGAAATGTGAATGAATTAGTCGATGTCGAACATGTCACAGAATCCTTTGATCGAAGGTCAATGATGCAACTTGTTGTCAAAGGCGAGAAACCTGCCATTGGGGCATGTAGATTCCAAGTAACTGACGATTTGTAGATCATCTTTCTAGATAATGAGTTGGAGTCAATAGAAAGTCATGCGTCATAGGCAAGCCCATCACACGAAATCATAGATCAAGTCTGAAGAAATATATTTGGCAAGAACTAACTCAGGGATGGTCAATTATGGATGAAAAATATTTTGTAGGTGAATGGTTTATTTGTATAGACCTCTTGAACACATAATGACACTATAGATGGCTTGGTGACAATTGACCCAAAGTTAATACCTGGAAACCGGCTGAAGACTTTCATTGTGGCTTGATTAACTGTTAGGTAAAGGATTTCCCAACCCAAGTGAATAAAAATGTCGTGTTCAAGAGTGATGGAAAGTTTTTCAAACATAAAGTATAACAAACAGGTTCATTTTTCTCTCTTTTCCCCCACCATTTCTGGTGAGTACCTCTTTATTTTTGACAAGCTTGAGGAGGATAACATTTGCTTGGTTATAAGCTCATCCTTCGGATGAGTCCAACTTAGTTTAGATTCGAACCCTAAGAAGGAGTGGTCTATTCCTGTTTGTAATTGAACAGGTCCTTTACTGTGAAATTTTAATGAGTCTAGTATAGGAGAAACTCTGTGTTTTTCAATTTTAGGAAGTCAGAAGAAAAAATTAAGAAAACTACATGGTTTTCCTTTTTCATAAATTTGTGTCTCCCAAGCCCGAAAAAGTATAAAATAATACTTGAGAGAACTGCTTGATCATTACGACCAAGGAGTACTTTTCATAATTAGTGCCTTCAATCTGAAAAAGTAAAAAAATGATCGAAAACACGTCGTTTTATTACCAATATTGAACTTGAAACGACAAAAGTCCGGCAATCTTTTCATGTTTATACGGTCGGAGAAGAGCTGTAAAAGGATCGTCTCTTTAATTCCGTTTTAACGAGTTTAAAAAGAAAAAATCGACAATCTTTTCATATTTTATGAGTCAGAAAAGAGATTAAAGAGGACTCCTATGTGTTTTTTGTTGAAAATGACCAATTTCACCTGAATAACCAATATTCTGCACAAAAACTGCAAACATTACTCATATATGTTTTAAAAGTAATAAAAATGCACCAAAAATAACCTTTTCAAAGTAAAAAATAAATAAGTGTAATTTATTTATTCAAAAAATCTTACAAAAAGGGCTTTTACAAGTTCATTTTTACCATTTGCCTTTGGAGTAAAAAGTAAGAGCTTTTGGTAGAAAACTTCTTGTGGAGATTGCGAAAAATCCGATCGCTGGAATTGAGAACCATCTTCTCCAAGTAATCCACATTGTCCCTGACTTGGATTTCATTCGTTTGAAATTTTGTTTTATGGTTTAGAAATTGATTTTTAGAGGAGAATTAGGGCAAAAAATCACCCACGGTAGTTGCGCAGGGCGCCATGTGGTCCCTGCGCAAGCTGATTTTTCTGTGCACATAGAAAAGTCAGGGTGCCGCACCTAGCCTTAAGGTGAAGTGTGCACCTACGCACTGTCTCTAAAGGGATGGGTGCGAACCCCACGGAATGCGGATTTTGAACCCTAGTTTCTTCATTTTTGCCCCATAGAATTTTGAAATGAAAGTTCTAATCCGCCTATTTTGCAATGTAGGTACACAAGATGCTTGTTTGGCAGGAAAGAGAGCACAAGGAAATGGATCAAGCTGCATTACTCCATCCGCCTTCATTACAGGCATTGAGAGCATGCGGGCTATTCAAATTTTGGACCATACCTGGCATGAGGGCACAAGTAGACTTTCTACAATGGCTGGTGAACAAGTGGAGCATACAGGACCAGTGCTTCATTATTGGTGGCAACTGGCTTGAAATCGAGCCGGATGACATATACTCTTTAACTGGCTTACCCAAGAGAGGCACGGAGTTATCTCTGTTCGGATCTAGGCCAGGTGGCCAATCTGTCACTAGTCTCTGACTAGAGTTCTGTAATAACCAGAATCCGGACAAACAGATAGATGTGAAAACCATCTCCCGCCCTAAACTGAAGGTGATTGCTTTTAATGTTACCATACTCTGCGGGAGCGCAACATTGCATCTAGCTACAGGTTCCCAGATGCACATGGCAGTACACTGCTTCTGAGGCACCATCTTCAACTGGTGCGATGCTGTATTGGCCAATGTGAAGGGCCAATTGACTAGGGCGAAGAATGGGTAGCTAAAGAACTTTGGATATGGTTATTTACTTGTCAGCTTTGCCATAGAGAGCGTACCAATGCTGGTTCCCCTGCAACTCACTGTTGAGGCTGGACTTCCCCAAGATCCTCAGGTTATGCGATGGGTTGCAGTCATGGCCCGCCATCCTGAGGAGGGTACCGAGGTTGTTCGATTCACACTAGAGTATTTCCATTGGTTAGAGAACCAACTCTTTATTATTCAGGATTTTCCATACGCTGGGATGGATTATCATGGCGATCCTGGCAGGTAAAATTGTTTTCAACATTTTAATTATATATGTATTTTTGTTTTTTAAAATCGTCCCAAAACTAATAGTAAAAAGTTTTAAATGCAGATGTGGGTCCACGGCGACTAGCCGCTCTCCAGCCCTATGATCGAAGACAACCAGCTACCGCAGCACCGGCCCCACAGGACCAATCAGCAAAGACCTTGGCCGAGTTGGAGAGCCATCTAGAGCACTTGACCGCATATATTCCGGAGACTAGCATAGATGACATTCCTCTTAGGCTTCAAAGCTATGTGATTGTGGTCCCAGGACCTTTTAGGAGGTTCCTTTGTAGGGTGGCCCGAGCAGTGGTGTCTTATTGAGATCATCACCAGTGATAGGATGATTGCCTTGTAGACTCATTTTTGGACATTTGATACTATCATTTTTGTCGATCATAAGGTGTTTTTCAACCTATGATCGAGGATGATGTATATTTTGACACACTCTTATGCTATGCTATATTATTATTATGGTTATCTTGCAAAAGATGTTTATGAGATGTTTTTAAATTTACTGTTTGATTTAATGCAAATGTCTATTTAACATTCGAGAAGCAACTACATCTACTAATGTATTTAAATATCTTGGAATGTGCTGATATTCTATGTAATCAAATTCTCATTCCAAGAGACGGACTCTCAAAAATAATCATAATAATACTGGATTTCTAATGGCATAAACTCAATTAAGCTGTAATACAACGAGTTCCGAATCTAAATTAACAATCAAACTTCAAATTCCAAATGAGATGGATTCAGATAATAATTCAATCACTGCACTGTATTCTGCAATGTTGTTCGTTGTTTGACCGAGGCTTACCCCGTGCATAGATACTAACTCGTCAAAGGGTGAATAGATAACCCAAGCTGCGGAAGAGATGTTTTGTGTACTACGACAAGCGCCATCAGCGAAACCGATGTATGTTTGGAGAGGCATCGACATCTGCAATATCAAAAGTAAAATCAAGATAAGCAGGACTAATAATGAAAAACACTCTCTAAAGTAAAGCACGCATTGTTAATCTAAGAACACACCAAATTTAGAAAGAAACTAGTCTAAGAAATCTCCACACTAATCGTTTAAGCATAATATCGCTTTAGATAAAGCCCATTCCTCGGTTTACCTAAAGAGACACCGTCAAAATCTTCTAGCTCATAGGCCCCTTTTGCCAGCTTTCGCTTGACAATATACAGACCATGCCACATGGGTACAAATTTTCCAACCCCTAGCTTATCGCTTGCTTGATCATAAAGTAAGACTAGGTCTCCTTCCGAAAAATTGCAGGGTGTAACTTTCCGATCATACTGAGCTTTAATTCTTTTGGCATGAGTTTTGACAGCTAATGCAACATTACGTCGATTCTCATCTAATTGAGCTAAGTATAATAAATGTTTTTCTTCTACAGAAGTGGCTGGTAATAATTGCATGGCAATTTGTAATGACGGTATGTCGCATTCAATGGGAAATACTGCCTCTAAACCATAAACGAACTAAAAGGGAGTAAAACCTGTTGATGATTTGACTGAGGTTCGGTACGCCCAAAGCGCTGAAAATAACATGTTATGCCAATTCGACTGATGAATCCCAATGATTCATCGGATCATGGTGACTAGAACTTTGTTGACTGCTTCAACCAGACCATTTGCCTATGGGTAATATGGAGTGGAACTATCGTGACGCGGGCCAAGCTAATCTGTAAGTTCAGTCATCATGATGTTTCGAAAATGACTCCCATGGTCAGTGATAATCACTTGGGGAACACCAAACTTAGCAATTATATGGTTGAAAATGAAAATCGTAGCAGTTTTTCTGTCTGCCAAAAATGTAGGCATCACCTCGGCCCACTTGGTAAAATAATCTACCACAAGGATGATATACGCATGCCCCCCGGCCCAGTGAGGGTTACATGTAATAAAATCGATACCCCATTTTGCGAATGGACCGACAACAATTATAAGGTGGAGAGGAGCAGGTGGAGCGCGCATCTTACGATCAAAAAGTTAGCAATTGTGGAATTTCTAGACTGCAGTGATGCAATCTTTGAATAAGGACGGCCAGGAATAGCCAGTGCGCAAGATCTTTTGGGCTGTGGCATACCCAGACATATGACCGCCACACGCTCCAGAGTGACAGTCATTAAGAACCTTTTCAGCTTCTTCATTGGTTAGACAACGTCAGAAAACAAAATCTGCCCCTCGACTTCATGAGATCAAAACTTACCCAGATGCTAAACCTGTCGGGAAACGTTTGCGTCAGATACACCCACGAAAAACTGCTGCCATCAAAGTAGAAGTTGAGAAATTACTTAAATCAGGTTTCATTTATCCAATTCCTTTAACAGATTGGGTATCGAATATTGTTCTGGTTACTAAAAAGCAAGGGACAATAAGAATATGTATTGACTATAGGGATATTAATCGTGCTTGTCCCAAGGACAATTATCCCACACCCTATATCGATCAAATTATCGATGATTGTGCCGATAGTGAAATTTTCTCCTTTATGGATGGTTTTTCCGGTTACAATCAAATTAACATTCTACCTGCCGATCAACCAAAAACGGCATTCATCTGTCCATGGGGGACATTTGCTTATTGCAAGTTACCTTTTGAATTGAAGAACGTCGGCGCAACTTTTCAAAGGGCAATGTCTTATGCGTTTCATGACATCAAGCACATTGTGCAGCCTTATCTCGATGATTTACCAGCTCATTCATTATGTAGAGCCGACCATCTCACTCACTGACGAGCAATTTTCATGAGATGCAAGCATTATCAGATTAGGCTGAATCCGCACAAGTGTGTTTTCTGTATAGAAACAGGTCATTTACTTGGATTTGTTGTATGCAAAGACAGAATTCACGTCGATCCTTCGAAGGTCAAAGCCATCATCAAGTTACCACCTCCTTCGACACTTCGCCTACTCCAGAGTTTGCAAGGGAAAGCAAACTTTTTACGTCGTTTCATTCCTAACAACGCTGAGATTACAAAAGGTTTCACCTGGTTGTTGAAACAGAACACTCCATTCTTTTGGGACGAGATAGCTGACAAATATTTTGATGGACTTAAACATGTGTTGACCCATGCGCCGTTATTGCATCCTCCCAACTACAACCAGGATTACTTCTTGTACCTCGCTGCTTCCCATTCCACCATTGGGATGGTTTTAGTTCAACAGGATGAATTCGAAAGTGAACATGTGATCTATTATCTTAGTCGAACTCTAACTCCCACTGAGTTAAAATATTCACATGTGGAGAAACTAGCCTTAGTTGCAGTCCAAGTTGTTCAGCGATTTCGTCATTACATTTTGTTACGCACAACCACGGTCATTTCTGACTGTAACCTTATGCAATACATTTTGACTAAACAATTGCTGGGGGGCAAGTATTCCAAATGAATTGTCATCCTACAAGAATTTGACTTGGAATTTGAGAAGGCCAAGTCAAAGAAGTCTTTGGATTTTCTAGAATTAATGTGTGACTTCCCTCGTGCTGATATCAAACATGTGGTGGAAGAACCCATTGCGGATGAATCCTTGTTCCTTATCAGCACTGTTGGTCCATGGTACGGAGATATCATTGTCTATCTCTAGACCCAATCTTTTCAGCCAGACATTTCACGATCTCAGCGCCAGAAAATACAATTCCAATCCCAACCTTACACACTTATTGGAGATACTCTTTATCGTTGTGGGGTGGATTTTGTTTTTCGTCGTTGTCTTACTCATGACGAGGTTGAGAAGTTCTTAATGACTGCCACTCTGGAGCATGTGGCAGTCATATGTCTGGGTATGCCACAGCCCAAAAGATTTTGCACGCTGGTTATTTTTGGCCATCGTTATTCAAATATTGTATTACTGTCATCCAGAAATGCCACAATTGCCAAATATTTGATCATAAGATGTGTGCTCCTCCTGCTCCTCTCCACCCCATCATTGTCGTTGGTCCATTTGCAAAATGGGGTATCGATTTTATTACATGTAACCCTCACTCGGCCGGGGGGCATGCATATATCATCCTTGCGGTAGATTATTTTACCAAGTCGGTTGAGGTGATGCCTACATTTTCCACAGATGGCAAAATTGTTGCAATTTTCATTTTCAACCATATAATTGCTAGGTTTGGTGTTCCCCAAGTGATTATCACTGACCATGGGAGTCATTTTCGAAACATCATGATGGCTGAACTTACAGATCAGCTTGGCCTACGTCATGATAGTTCCACTCCATACTACCCAGAGGCAAATGGTCTGGTTGAAGCAGTCAACAAAGTTGTAGTCACCATGATCTGATGAATCATTGGGATTCATCGGTCGAATTGGCATAACATGTTATTTTCAGTGCTTTGGGCGTACCGAACCTCAGTCAAATCATCAACAGGTTTTACTCCCTTTCAACTAGTTTATGATTTAGAGGCAGTATTGCCCATTGAATGCGAAATCCCGTCATTACAAATTGCTGTGCAATTATTACCATCCACTTCCGAAGAAGAAAAACGTTTATTATACTTAGCTCAATTAGATGAGAATCGACGTAATGTTGCATTAGCTGTCGCAACTCATGCCAAAAGAATTAAAACTCAGTATGATCGAAATGTTACACCCCGCAATTGTTCGGAAGGAAACCTAGTCTTACTTTACGATCAAGCAAATGATAAGCTAGGGGCTGGCAAATTTGTACGCATGTGGCATGGTCCATATATTGTCAAGCGAAAGCTGGCAAAAGGGGCCTATGAGCTAGAAGATTTTGACGGTGTCTCTTTAGGTAAAGCTAGGAATGGGCTTTATCTAAAGCGATATTATGCTTAAACGATTAGTGTGGATATTTCTTAGACTATTTTCTTTCTAAATTTGGTGTGTTCTTAGATTAATGATGCGTGCTTTACTTTAGAGAGTGTTTTTCATTATTAGTCCTACTTATCTTGATTTTACTCTTGATATTGCAGATGTCGACGCCTCTCCAAACATACATCGGTTTCACTGATGGCGCTTGTCGTAGTACACAGAACATCTCTTCTGCAGCTTGGGTTATCTATTCACCCTCTGACGAGTTAGTATCTATGCACGGGGTAAGCCTCAGTAAAACAACGAACAACATTGCAGAATACAGTGTAGTGATTAAATTATTATCTGAATCCATTTCATTTGGAATTCTAAGTTTGATTGTTAATTTAGATTCGGAACTCGTTGTATTACAACTTAATCGAGTTTATGCCATTAGAAATCCAGTCTTATTATGATTATTTTTTAGAGTCCATCTTTTGGAACGCAAATTTGATTACATAGAATATCAGCACATTCCAAGATATTTAAATACATTAGAAGATGCCGTTGCTTCTCGAATGTTAAATAGACATTTGCATTAAATCAAACAGTAAATTTAAAAACATCTCATAACATGTTTTGCAATATAACCATAATAATAATATAGCATAGCATAAGAGTGTGTCAAAATATACATCGTCCTCGATCATAGGTTGAAAAACACCTTATGATGACAAAAATGATAGTATCAAAAGTCCAAAAAATGAGTCTACAAGGCAATCATCCTATCACTGGTGATGATCCCGATAAGACACCACTGCTCGGGCCACCCTACAAAGGAACCTCCTAAAAGGTCCTGGGACCCCAATCACATAGCACTGAAGTCGAAGAGGAATGTCATCTATGCTGGTCTCTGGAATATCTGCGGTCAAGCGCTCTGGATGGATCTCTAACTCGGCCAAGGTCTCTACTGATTGGTCCTGTGGGGTCGGTGTTGCGACAGCTGGTTGTCTTCGATCATAGGGCTGGAGAGCGGCTGGTTTCCATGGACCCACATTTGCATTTTAAACTTTTACTATTAGTTTTGGGACGATTTTAAAAATAAAAAAATACATATATAATTAAAATGTTGAAAACAATTTTACCTCTATCATCCCATTGCTCTCCTGGTGGAAGAGCCATGTCGGGATCGCCATGATAATCCATCCCAGTGTATGGAAAATCTTGAATAATAAAGAGTTGGTTCTCTAACAACCGGAAACACTCTTGTGTGAATCAAACAACCTCGGTACCCTCCTCAGGATGGCGGGCCATGACTGCAACCCATCGCATAACCCAAGGATCTCGGGGAAGTCCAGCCTCAACAGTGAGTTGCTGTGGAACTAGCATCGGTACCCTCTCTAGGGAAAAGCTGACAACTAAATAACCAAATCCAAAGTTCTTTAGCTGGCCATTCTTCGCCCTAGTCAATTGGCCCTTCGCATTGGCCAATACAGCATCGTACCAGTTGAAGATGGTGCCTCAAAAACAGTCTACTGCCATGCACATCTGGGAACTTGTAGCTAGATGCAATGCTATGCTCCTGCAGAGTTTGGTAACAGTAAAAGTAATCACCTTCAGTTCAGGGCGAGAGATGGTTTTCACATCTATCCGTTTGTTCGGATTCTGGTTATTACAGAACTCTAGTTGGAGACTAGCAACAGATTGGCCACCTGGCCTAGATCCAAACAGAGATAACTCCGCACCTCTCTTGGGAAAGCCAGTCAAAAAGTATATGTCATCCGGCTTGATTTTGAGCCGGTTTCCACCAATAATGAAGCACTGGTCCTGTATGCTCCACCTGTTCACTAGCCATTGTAGAAAGTCTACCTGTGCCCTCATGCCAGGTATGGTCCAAAATTTGAATAGCCTGCATGCTCTTAATGCCTGTAACGAAGATGGATGGAGTAATGCAGCTTGATCCACACCCTCATGCTCTCTTTCCCACCAAACAAGCATCTTGTGTACCTACATTGCAAAATAGGTGGATTAGAACTTTCATTTCAAAATTCTATGGGGCAAAAATGTAGAAACTAGGGTTCAAAATCCACATTCTGCGGGGTTCGCACCCATCCCTTTAGGGACAATGCGTAGGTGTGCACTTCTCCTTAAGGCTAGGTGTAGCACACCGACTTTTCTATGTGCACAGAAAAATCAGGGTGCGCGGGGCCCACATGGTGCCCCTGTGCAACTACCGCGAGCGATTTTTTGCCCGAATTCTCCTCTAAAAATAAATTTCTAAACCCTAAAACAAAAATTCAAATGGATCAAATGCAAGTCAGGGACAATGTGGATTACCTGGAGAAGACAGTTCTCGATTCCAGCAGTCGGATTTTTCACAATCTCCATGGGAAGTTTTCTACCAAATGCTCTTACATTTTACTCCAAAGGCAAACGGTAAAAATGAACTTGTAAAAGCCTTTTTATAAGATTTTTTGAATAAATAAATTAAATTTATTTATTTTTTACTTTGAAAACGTCACTTTTTGGTGCATTTTTATTATTTTTAAATAGATATGATTAATGTTTGTAGTTTTTGTGCAGAATATTGGGTATTTAGGTGAAATTGGTCATTTTCGACAAAAAACACATAGGATTCCTCTTTAAGCTCTTTTCTAACTCATAAAATATGAAAAGATTTCCGAGTTTTTCTTTTTAGACTCGTTGAAATGGAATTGAAAATACGGTCCTCTTACAGCTCTTTTCCGACCGTATAAACATGAAAAGATTGCCGGACTTTTGTCGTTTCAAGTTCGATATTGGTAATAAAATGACGTGTTTTCGATTTCTTTTTTACTTTTTTAGATTGAAGGCACTAATTATAAAAAGTACTCCTTGATCATAATGATCAAGCGGTTCTCTCAATTATTATTTTATACTTTTTCAGGCTTGGGAGACACAACTTTACGAAAAAGGACAACCATGGAGTTTTCTTAAGTTTTTCTTCTCACTCCCTAAAAATGAAAAACGCTGAGTTTCTCCTATACTGGACTCATTAAAATTTCACAGTAAAGGACCTGTTCAATTACAAATAGGAACAAACCACTCCTTCTTAGGGTTCAAATCTAAACTAAGTTGGACTCATCCAAAGGATGAGCTTATAACCAAGCAAATGTTATCCTCCTCAAGCTTGTCAAAAATAAAGAGGTACTTGCCAGAAATGGTGGGGGAAAAGAGAGAAAAATGAACCTGTTTGTTATACTTTGTGTTTGGAAAACTTTCCATCACTCTTGAACACGACACTTTTATCCACCTGGGTTAGGAAATCCTTTACCTAACAGTTAATCAAGCCACATTGAAAGTCTTCAGCTGGTTTTTGGGTATTGGCTTTGGGTCAATTGTCACCAAGCCATCTGCAGTGTCGTTATGTGTTCAAGAGGTCTGTGCAAATAGACCATTCACCTGCAAAATATTTTTCATCCATCATTGACCATCCCTGAGTTAGTGCTTGCCAAATATATTTCTTCAGACTTGATCTATGATTTCGTGTTATGGGCTTGCCTATGACGGATCGCTTTCTATCAACTCCAACTCATTATCTAGAAAGATGATCTAGAAATCATCAGTACCTTGGAATCTGCATGCCTCAATGGCAGGTTCCCCGCCTTTGACTACAGGTTGCATCATTGACCTTCGATCAAAGGATTCTGTGACGTGTTCGACATCGACTCATTCATTCACACTTCATGGATTGTACTAAGTACTTTGAGGGCCATTGGCATTACTGGTGGTTCCTCTCACACTTGTTAACAGTTTAAATCATTGAATGGTAATCAAGTGGTTTCCACCATGTTCGACTTCGACACATTCATTCACATGGATAGAATCGTACTAGTTTGGGAAGTAGAAATGAAGACCCTGGATCTAGTTTCCACCATCTAGGCTGCGAGGAATTTTGTTATCATTATATAGTGGACTATTCATAAATAGATGGTTGTGCCCATACTGTGTCCATATGTTCCTACTCATGATGTAATACAAAATCATTCCTGTATCAGAGCAGTTTTAGATAGTCCTTAGTCAGTTTTGATCTGAGTATGGGAATGCCTACCTCAGCGATGATATTTTCACATATATATATTTTGCGTTGAATGTTTTTACAGGTTCGACCAGGGTATCCACAGGAAAATCCTTGAAATGATAAAGTCCTTGACTCTTCTTAGATGATCAAAAACCATCCTCATATATTGTAGACTTCGCACTTTAGGGGGAAATCTGTTACACAAACAATTGTCACCATGACTTTCTACAGTTTGTATGAGTCCATCAACACTCATACATACCTCCTTTACAAGTCTTAAACCTCATCTCTTCATATCAAGCCTTGAAAATGGGAGAAAGACCTTAAAAATATCTCAAATCCTGGTTTCGCACTTTCTCCTAGCATTGCCTGCGGTGCCGCAACCAATGGTCATGTTTCCTATGAACCTGACCGCTCTGTCTATTAAGTAATGGGTGCGAACCCCTGTAAAAGTTTAAAAGGAGTGATTTCATTCCTAAAAACTCATCTTGGGTCACTTCTAGACACTTTTAGAAGGAATATTACGTTGGCAAGTCTGCTCCACCTTGGTTCATCCATTCCATAACTAATGGAGCTAACTCAATGATATGAGGTGCTTATCCTGTTGAAGGAGGAACTTATCCCTTCAATGGTGAACCTGCAACTTCCTCCATTTGCACTATAAATTCATACATTGGGCTGGTTGTAGGGGAGGTTGAAAGTTGAAGATTCTTGAGGGTAAATGCTGCTGAAAACTGGGCTTCCTTTTTGAGCTTGTGAGAGGAGAGATCACATACCTTTCATGTCATTTGGGAAGTGAGTGAGGCTTGTTAAAGTAGAGAAGACTCCTGCTAGACCCTAGAAAGAACTTGTGCAATATCAAGGCAAAGGTTGTAAGGTTCTTTTATTCATAAAGTTAATACAATCAAGTTTGTTTTTCTCAATGAACTGTCTCTAATGGTTTATTTTATGAGCTCCTTGATCTTCATAATGGACATGTTTTGTTATACGCAGGTATGCTTTGATGTGTGCTTGTTTGTGTATGCAGGTTATTAAAGGAGAACTGCTTGAAGTTGTTGGGATAAAACTGCCTCAAACAAGCGTTGGACCGAGGTAGGGTCTGTTACACCTCTTAGTATTCATTAATGAATTGAAACATGTTTAGAGAAAAGTAGATTTTCTTGTGCCCTTTGTTGCTAGATATCATTAGATACTAGGGAGATCGGTCTTGTCTGCAAGAACGATTTATCTGGACAATAGATATACAATAAAAAAAATCATCAAGAAAATGTTTGAGTACATCATTCATTAATCTCATGAAAGTAGTAGGGGCATTGGTTAAGCCAAAAGGCATAACTAGCCACTCATACAATCCCTGCTTTGTTTTGAAAGCAGTCTTCCATGCATATTTCTCTGCAACTCTGACCTGATGGTATCCACTGTGCAAGTCCAGCTTGGTGAAGTAAACAACTTCCTTCAATTGATCTAAAAGATCATCTATGCAAGGAAGGGGATAACGATTTTTTATTGTTATCTTATTCAGTGCTCGGCAGTCAATGAAAATTCTCCACGAGCCATCTTTCTTTTCACCAAAACGATTGGCGACCCACATGGTGATGTGCTAGGCCTGATAAACCTCTTCTCGAGCAACTCCTGCACCTACTTCTTGATTTCAACATTCTCTAAAGTAGACAACCTGTACATTCCAATGTTAAGCAATGGAACATCTTGCTGCAAAACAATATCATGTACTATTTCCTTTTTGGGTGGGAGACCTTTAGGTTCTTGAAACAGGACATAATACTCTGAAACAATCCTTTCTATATCAGCTTGTTGCTTAGCATTACAACCCTCAAATACATTGGTTTTATCAGGTTTCTTTTCCTTTACAACCATTAGTAAGAATTGTTTACACGAATTTATCATTCTTTTCATCTGCCCTGAGTTTATGAGAGTATAATTATTCTTGAGCTTATGAGCTCTTACAAAGTATTTGATTCCATCTTTAACAAGTAGATACTTGTTCTCAGCTCTATAGAAAATGGCTTTTCTATCATACAAGTAAGGAATCCCTAAAACAATTCAACATATATCCAAAGGAATTATGTCTAACTCAACCTCATCTACAAATGCTGATCCAAAAGAAAACTTGAGTTTGCATTGTCTAGTCACTTGTAGTTGTGCTTTATCATTCAACCATCCTAATGGGTATGGTTTCTTATGAGGTGTAGTTGCTAATCCCAATTTCTTTACAATTGCTTCAGAAATCAAATTTACTTGTGAACCACTATCAAACAAAGTATCAATCTTTTGATGTTTGGAAACAATTCAAATATGGAAAATCTCATGTCTTTTTCTCTCGTGTTCTTCATCAATAATAGATTGAGTAGCATTACTAGTAGATGCTTTAGAACTCTTACCTTTTATACCTATGGTTGCAATGGTTGTTTCATCTCCCGCGTTTGACCCCAAATCTTTTTGAATAGCTGCAGCAATCTTCTTCTTCTTGCCCTAGGACTTCTTAGGTCTCAGCTTTGGATGCAAAATCCAACAATGCTCATCATCATGCCCATCCTTTTTACAGTGAGTGCATGAAGCTTTTCTTTTCTGTGCAGTGTTAGCCTTCCTTTCTTTCCACTTCTGCTTTCTTTTCTCCTTGCTCTTGCTTGCAGTGGGTTGGGATGGTCCCTCAACTTCTGGATTTCCATTCTTTCCTCTAGCCTCTAGATGAGTAGCTTGTACAGATACCTCATCTATACTAGTGGGATTAAACATGAGGATGGTATGCCTCGTGTAGCTTTGTAGACCACCAATGTACTTCAGAAGAGTCTTTGGTCACTCTAATGAGATCCCTAGAATCAATGCTCTCTTTGTAAATTCTTGAGTGTACCCTTGCACACTTTTCCCTTTCAACTACCGAAGAGTTTGCCAACTCATTATGGCTTGTTGCATGTAGGCCAATGGACAGAATTTCTTCTTGATGACAGAAACAAATTCACTCGAGACAGAGATAGTCTTACCATGTCTTTTCATGTTAGCGTGGGTTCTGCCTTTGCACCAAACCAAGGCAGTGCCTCCTAGGCATAGGCTTTCCAGTGGAATTTTTCTCTTGTCCGAGTCGATGTTCTACACTCTGTAATATACATCAATTTGTCTAATCCAATTGTCCAACTTTTCAGCATTTAGCTCTCCATCATATATAGGCAAGTCGAATTTAACATCTATCTTGATCAAAGATGCTTTCTTATTATGCACAGGGCTATTAGCAGGTGTGAGAAAGTTTTCCTCTTTCCCTTTTCCTTTTGAGTGGTCATGGAAATGAGATTCATCTTCTTTTTTATCTTATTTAGAACTTGATGAATCTTCAACCTTATGTTTTCTAAAATCCCTATACATTTCTTCTACCATAGACTTTATAGCTAAGAAAATTTCTATGAATTGAGGGTCTGGCCCCACAAAACCTTCCTTCGACATGGTCTTCTAAGGATAGACTCTCCCAATTTTAGGATTAGTTTGACCAACTCTCCTTCTCCTAATTTGAGCTTTGATCTAGTGAGCATTCAACGACTAAACCAACACAAGCTTGTCTAACCTTACAGCATAAAGCTCTGATACCACTTGATCTGATAATCACCCTATGAGTGATCTCAGTTAATAATTATTAAATGGAGGTATTACATACTCATGTGCTGGTGTGTGTCTAGGTTATTTAAGCAACAGATCGATCAGATTGCAAATACATAGACACTTAAAAATGGAAGACAACAGAGAAACACAGTAAGCAAATATAAGAACATAAGAAATTAATAAGGAGTTCACCCTATCCTCCAGGGCTACATCTCCAGTACAGCTTTCAGTGGTGGCCTTCTTTTATTGTGTCTTAAAGTAGAGAATTACAAAGAAGGAGCTAAATATGAGTCTCTTGTCACAGGATAGCTTGGCAAGGTGGTTCTTGGATTTTCCAAGCCACTAGAGTACACAGACTCTTGGCCTTAACAACTTTTTGACCTCTCAGGTCTACAATGGAAGGAGCCCAATATGGTGCTAGGTCCTGATAGATCCCTTTCAAGGATGGCTCAAATTTCTCAAGCCCTCTAGTGCTCAACGTAGCCTTTGGTTAGCTTAGCGCTCTATCTTCTTACTGCTTTTTGCTCTCTCTATCTGCTTTCTATGTTCTTTCGTGTGTGTGTGTTCCTTCTGTTGGTCTATGCATGGATTTAAAGCCACTCGAGCTCATTTTTATTTGATTCCTCTTCCAAATCCCTCAAATCGCCTACTACAACTTCCTTTGGAGTTCCCTATCTCGGTGTTATCATAAGACTCATAGGGAGTGGCCACTTGTCCTTTGCGAACTGCACCATCTTGCTTCGTTAGTTCAGTTCTTCAGTTACGTCATGGAATGAGTCATACGCCACCTTGGCAGTCAAAGTGGACCTCAAATTCTTTTAAATTGCGGCTTAATCTCTTGTTACATCCAGTCTTACTGTCGGGCGCGATAACAACCATTAGATCTTAATCCCCCAAATCCAACGCCATCCGCTCATTTCACATAGTTGACTTGCTCAACTGTTAGCGTGCGATGAGCAGCGGTTTTCTCTCTCCTCCACTTGCCACACATTGGGCACTGAGTGGAATTACTTTGTTTTCACCAAATTTTCTTACCACCTAGGGACGCCCCCGATGAATACCGCTGGTTTTTTTAGAGCGCGGGTCTCACCTTAGCCTTTAGCCTTTTTTCCCATGGTTTTCCCTGCTCCCATTCAACCGAGCGCTTAGGGCCCCTCCTTTTTGAGGGCTTTTGCCCAGCGATGCACAATTAGTGTTACATCAAAAACTCCCTCTCTTTCTCGATCTGGGCTTCCCAGGGGCTGATTTTGCCTCCTGCACAGTCTCCATGGCCCTTGATCAACGGGCTTTGACCGAGGTCCTTGTCGTTCCACATTGGCTGCCAACTGCCACTAATTTAGAGGTGTTTTTTATTGCTGCTCTCAATTCTTTGAAGTCTATCCTCACCTGGTACATCCATGGTTCTTTTGATTATTCTTTATAGATCCAATTCAGATCAAGCACGCTGAAGCAAGCCGGACAAGAGGAGCATGGCTTCGAGCAAAGTGATAAGTCTCCTTCACCCCAAATGGAGGAGGAAGAGCAATCAGACGAGGGTAGCGGTGGTGAGGGAGAGCAGGAGAGCACTCCCTTCCAGGTCAAAATATACAAAGAACAAGGAAAGGAAGGACTACGGAAGAAGTCAAAGGTGACCAAGTTGTCACTGGATCTGATCACTTTAACAGATGACGACTCGACAAAGTGCGAGATACCACAGTAGACCTGCTACAACAGTTTGAGCAGCAAAAAGAGCAGGCACTGAGCACCATTCAGAAGGATCTGCATGAGCTCCAGATTCAGACTAATAGGATCGAGGAGGGCACAAGGCAGATCAACGTTGCATCAAAAAGTTTGGCACCAGAGACCACTTAGGTAGCAAAGATGCTTTGATCACTGGATCTTTGGAAAATCGCGCTACTAGATGGAGCCTTGAGTGTGGAGGAGGCCGCTGACAAGGGTATTGTCAGTTCTTTGAAGAAAATAGGCCTCACCCTTGCTGTGCTCCTAAATGAGTACCTACACACGCTACAGGCAAGAGTGATAGTAGAATGTATAGCTCAGGAGTAGTGCGCACTAAGCCTTATAAGTGAATATAGAGTAAACAACAAAAAAAAGCTGATTGAAAAGTCAGAAGCACTGGAGGCACTAAAGAAAATTGAGGTGCAAAATGACTAGCTTGTAGCTGCAGTGGTAGAATCCTATAGAATAGTGCCTAAATTGCATATACCAGAGGAAGCGCCATTGGAGGCGAAGATCAAAAAGCTAGCTGCAGGTGTGCGTGATGCCAAGACATAAGTGGCTAGAGTGAAATTTTATTTGAACTTGAAGATTGCAGAATTAGAAGTTGAAGTCACATCCTTCAACTTCGTCAGAAGTAAGGGAACAATGCAAAGCCACTGTGAAGGATGGAGTTGTGATAGTGGATGCCGCGATGGTAGACTGCACCACACTTTTTGAGCAAGCAATGGAGGTAGTCAAGGCTCTGTAGGAAGATCCTACCTTGTAGGCCTTGAATATAGAAGCTCGCAACCTCCAACAATAGTATGATGAAGTATGGGCAACGACATGCACCGTTGTTGCCGCACAATGCCTTGCTAAGTTGCAAGAGGTGACACAGTTGTTTACACAGATGGAAGCAGTGCATAAGCAAGAGGTAGTCCTCAAGGCTAGATTGGGGCCTTGATTGGATGAGTCCTACATCATCTCCACCAACGTTCAGGAGAAATTGGCCAATTTACAAAGTACGTAGTAGAAATCCAAGGAGGCTAGTGTAGGATTGGCAATAGAGCAGCTGGTGGAGTAGATCAAGCGGGCAACCACGCAGAGCGCATTGAGGTAGTAGTAGTGTCAGTGGAGTTGGGGGATTTTCATAGAAAGATCTTCGCACTTGCAGAGTGACTCGAGGGCGAGTCACAAGCTTTATGTTGGGGCCCTATTGGGATGGGGTCCCCTAGGGTTAATTTTGGGCAAAAGCCCAAGTTTTTTTGTATAAAGATGAAAAGTCTCTGCAAGTATTTTATGTAAGTTGAGTCGGCTTTTGAAGATCTACCCATGGTCCACGGACCATGGGATTGTATAAATAGGTATGTCTTAGATAGTCTAAGGCATCATGTTCATGAATTAATTTTTTGTTCTATGGGAGAAGTCTAAAGAATTAGCAAAGAAGAGTAAAAGAAAGGATCTGTAGCTGTGTGCACAAAGGCCTAGAGTAGATTCTGCAGCTAAGTGCGCAGACCCTTGCAACTGAGTGTGTAGGGAAGTCTTGAGTCTGTAAGTAGAACATAGCATTAATAAAGAAGATTATTGTAGAAATGCTTGTGTTATATCTTTACTTCTGTTTATATGAATGCACCTTATGTTATAATGAGTTTACAAAATAATGATGTATTGATGCATGACTTTACATGACTTATATTGTTATATGAATGCAATTGCTATTAACTATTTACGCGAAGTTTATCTTGTTGTATGTTGAAGTTATCGAACACTTAAACTAATTTGAGTAAGTATTGGGTTATATGTAATCTTTGATGCGTGTAAGTAGTGGATTCACCTATTCAGGGTCCACGAAAGATAGTCGTAAATGTTCGCGGAGGTATAGAATATGATTAAGGGTAGTTATATCGATAAGCCTAATCCATGTCGATATTGGTGGCCACCCACCAATTCCACTTGGACCCCCACCATTGCTTCTTTCAGTTTTTTAGTTTCCTTAATCGTAGCACAGTTTACTATTTTTAGCAGTTTTTTGGGTCCTCAACTTCTGGAGCCATTTTGAGGACCTAAACGACTTTTTTTTGGAAATCCACCACCAATAATTTTCTACCTAAAACCATCTTCTCTGTCATATTCCTTATAGAGATCTTTCCAACGGGCTATCATGTGCATCAAACAGAGATAATATGACCAAGTCACGACCCCGGGAAGTTGGCTGTCCAACTCACCCCAACGGGGACCATAAACTCTTGATGTTACATCTCCTCGGGTTAGGGTTTTGGTTGTTTAGGGTTTTCTCTTATTGTTCAATAATAAAAAGGCTTTTGAGCCTCATTATAGTTCAGTTCAGAGGTATGTAGCCGCCACATCTCTTCTCAGAGATAAGCTACCATTGCCCTAGTTGGTGTTTTTCCATTTCTTTTTGTAAGCATATTTCAGTATTTTACATTAATGAAATGAAGTATTATTTCCACTACATCTTTGTGTTTATGGTTATCTCTGTAATTTTTTGTATTCATGTTTAAATCTAGATCAGTGGTATTAGAGTGGTCTGTTTTTTTTTCTGATTTTCTTTGCGTGTCCCCAACGAGGTCGGGATATAAGTAGTTAGCGCTTGAACTGGTCGAACCTTTGCAAGGCCAGCCTCACAAATCCGATGGCCTCCCATGGCAGATGAAAAGAAAGATGAGGGGGCAGGAGATCCTATCAAAATCTTGCTTGAAGAATCCCTCGAGTGACAAGGGAATGCAATGATGGATAGCTTTGCCCAGATCCTTCAGCAGCTACCCAGGGGCGACGCATCAGCTTCCAACAACTACTCTGGAAATGCCACACCTTTTAAGGTACAAGTTAATTTTGAAATCCCCATATTCGAGGGTCAGATAGAAATAGATCCCATCATAAATGGTTAAATTTGCTAGAGGGTTATTTTTATGTTTATGATTTTTCTAGTCGGGAAAAGATTATTTCGCTCTTCTCAAAGCAGCCCCCCACGTCAAGGACTGGTGGGAAACCTACTGTGAGCAAAAGGATGAAAGTACAGGCTCACTATTTTCAGCCGCACCCACTTGGAATTCATTCTGGGATGCCATCAAGGAGCAGTACTACCTTGTCTGAAGCTATGAGGATCAATACAAAATGGACCACACTGCAGCAGGGAAGGGACCAAGACATGCTAGAGTACCAATATTTTCCATATCCTTTGCACAAAGTTGGGTATCAAGGGTTTAGAGCATCATTTGGTACTCAAATACTGCAGCTGCTTGCACAAGTACGTACAGGAAGAAATAGAATTCCTGAACATCTCCTCTCTTGGCACGGCATACCGATATGTTGTCAAGGTCGAGCAAAAGTTTGAACAGAAGAAGCGAGACTTTGAATTTGCGAATCCTAAGTAAGGGAAAGGTGCCCCCAAACCATAGAACAAAGGAAAAAGCCAAGGCGGGGTGGCCTAAGACAACCTACCAAAGCTACAAGCAAAGAACAACACAACGAAGCCAAAAAAGGACATGGGAAAGTGTTGTGAGTTCCATAAGAGCTCCACTCACAACACAAGTGAGTGTTGGGCCAAGCAGTTACTAGTGGCCGAGCTAAAGGTTTCAGAATCAGATGCATGTTCTGACTCTGAGTTAGAACTCGAGAAGGGGAATGACAAAGGGAAGTAGATTATTGATGCAGAGCCCAACGCCACCATTGCCACCACGAAGATCTAGAAGGAGGAACTCGAAGATCCAGAGGAGGGGGAGCGTCTTTTCCACTCCCAGATGTGGGTAAAGGGCTCCCCGCTATAGTTCATTGTTGATAGCGGGAGCCAAAAGAACCTCATTTTGACAGAGGTCGTGAAGCGGCTGGGCTTACCAACCACAACACATCCACAATCTTACACCATCGGGTGGCTTCACCAAGGACAAGATCTTCATGTGAGCCAGCAATGTTGCCTTCCATACAACATCAAGCCCTTCATGGATGAGGTATTGTGTGACATTTCTCCCCTTGAAGTTTGTGATGTATTATTAGGACAACCATACTTGTGGAAGTGACATGCTCTGTATGAATCAAGGCCATGTGTTATTATTGTTACTCTGAGAAATAAGTTGTACAAGATACCAGAGGTAGCACTGCCCACAGCCATCTCTTTGGTTACTGCAAAACAATGCAGTAAGCTCATTTCCAAAACTGGGAAATTTGTTTTCCTGATGATACACTCTCAAGGAAAGAAGAAGACAGTGGCCATGACCTCCATACAAGGCCCCTCCGTACAAAAACTACAGATGGACAAGGTCGTGGAGGAGTACGAGGACATCTTCACCTCCCCCACAGGGGTTCCTTTGCACTATCAGGTCAAGCACTCCATCGATCTAACCCCAAGTGCATCGCTACCCAATGGACCAATCTATTAGCACTCCATTCTGGAGAACGATGAAATCAAGAGGTAGATTCAGGATCTGCTACAGAAAGGTCACATCCGTCCCAGTTTATCGCCCTGTGGGAGCCCAATCGTGTTGGTACAGAAGAAGGATGGGACTTGGAGAATATGTATTGACTATCGGGCATTGAGCAAGATCACTATCCATAATAGGTACCCAATCCCATGGATTAATGAGCTCCTGGACCAACTTAAGGGGGGAAAATATTTCAGCAAGATCGATTTGAAGTTAGGATATCACTAGGTACCAATCGAACCCTCCGATGTGTGGAAGACTGCCTTCAAAGCCAAGGAGGGCCTTTTTGAATGGTTGGTTATGCCTTTTGGATTGATGAATTCTCCTATAACCTTCATGAGGCTAATGTATGACATCTTGTGGCCATTCACCAGCTCATTTGTAGTGGTATACTTGGATGACATCCTGATCTTCAGCCAGAGTTGGGAAGAGGACGTCTACCACATCTGACAGGTTCTCCAAACACCGCGGCAACACAAGTTATGTGCCAATTTGGAGAAATGCACTTTTGGCTTGACCTAGGTTTAGTATCTAGGATACATTATTGATGAACAAGGGGTGCATGTGGATCCAACCAAGATCCAAGTCATTCGAGATTGGCCATCTCCTACAACTCTGACAGAGCTCCGCAACTTTCTAGGTCTTGCCAACTTCTACCGCAGGTTCGTGTTGGGATTTTCTCATATCACTTGGCCCTTGAGTCAAGTCACTAAGGGAATAGTGAAAGAAAAATTCTTTTGGTCTGAATCTCAACAGAAGGCATTTACAGAGTTGAAAGATCGCCTCTGCTTGGCACTAGTGCTCGCATTACCAGACTTGCAACAACCATTTGAGGTCGAGACTGATGCCTTTGACTATGCTATTAGGGAAGTCCTTACTCAACATGGGCGTCTAGTGGCATATCACAATGAGACACTTTCAAACACAGTCCAGAAGTATCCCACTTATGAAAAAGAGATGCATTCCATTGTGCAGGCCTGTCGACAATGGAAGCATTACATTTTGCGGAAGGAAACAATCATCCACACAGACCACCGACCCCTACAATTCATACAGACCCAAGGGAAATTGCAGAATGATCGCCATCAGAAGTGGTCCACATAACTGCAACATTTCCATTTGAATATCAAGTATAAGAAGGGTAGCATCAATAATGTTGTTGAATTGAGGCTTCTGTGATCCATAACATATATTAAGAAGATTTTCAGCATAAATCACATCTACAAAACCTTTGTTGACGTGTTTTGAACCAACTAGTGTGGTTCATCATCAAGACAAGTTGAGGAGTCAGATCATGGCTACCAATTATATAGGGAGAGCAGATCCTCCACATGGCTAGGTTGACTAGGTTGACCATCAACAACTATCTAAAACGAATAGATTAAAAATAATATTAAAATATTAATAAGTCAAAGGTAATAGAATAAATAACTACTTGTAATGTATTAGTTATTTAATTTTATCATATTAATATATTTTACTTAGGTTAATAAATTATTCAATCTAACTCATTTATAATTTATTTAATCATATTAAAAAGGGGGTTTTTATATAATAGAACGTTATATTATTATATTTTAATTATTATACTAAGTTACCTAATTCTGATTTATTTAATCAATAATGTTGTAGATTGCCTCATTCGACCACTGATCATGGCGTTAACCATCATGTTCAACTCTTGTGGGCACGAGACTTCTGATTGCCCACTTCTCTACAAAAGCGACTCAGAATTCGGCCACACAGACAAGACACTCTTGGAGGGTCAGCATGTTTCCGATTTTCACCTCTAGGATGCCCTATTATGCCACCTAGGTCACCTTTGGGTTCCTTCAAGTGAGCGTGCCAAGATGATTTGGGAAGCACACTAAAGTCACGTTGATGGTTATTTCGAGGTCAAGAAAATGGTGGCATTACTGCAGAAGTATTTCTATTGGCCAAATCTTCGACAGGAGGTCAGGAAGTACATCAAATCATGCACTGCCTACACCATTTCCAAACGAACCATCAAGAAGCAAGGCCTCTAAACCTCGCTGCCTACCCCTAGTTCACCTTGGGAATCCATCTCCATGGATTACATGTCAGGCCTTCCTTCCACTAAGCATGGAAAGGACTGTGTTTTTATGGTCATTGACAAGTTCTCGAAGATGGCCATTATGGCGGCCTGTAAGAAGAATATCACAGCTGAAGCCACTGCTAAACTCTTCTTTGAACAAGTGTGGGTACACTTTGGGATCGCACAATATATCATCTCAAATTGGGACAAAAGGTTCCTCAGTACATTTTGGTCCAGTCTCTGGTCGATGCTGGACACCAAACTCACTACGTCCACAACCTTTCATCCTCAAACTGATGGCCAGATAGAGGTTGTCAACATGATGATCGTACACATTCTGCACATGTACAACTCAAAGCATCCATGCACATGGGATGAGAGCCTCCCCTATGTTCAACCCAGCTACAACTGGGCTCTCTATAGATGGACTGGCCACAACCCTTTTCAAGTGGGCTTGGGATTCCAGCCACTGTGTCCCATTGATGTGGCCATGCCATTTGCAGCTACTCACATAGATTCAGCTCATGTCCAATCTGAAACAAATAAGGAAAATAGCTTCATTGAGCACATCCAACATATTTTCTAGTATTTCCATGACATTCTAGAGAAATCAAATGGCAAGTAAAAGTAGAAACATGATCAACATCGGGTGCCACACAAGTTTCAGGTGAGCGACAAAGTCCAGTTAAATTTATAAAAGGAGTGCCTTACCGGAGCCTGTCGGAAACTCAGACCACTACAATATGGTCCTTACACCATTACCAAGGGTATGGGAGAAAATGTGTTTGATCTCAGCATTCCACCATTCCTTGGCCTGTACCAAGTGTTCAATGTTGATGGCCTTCGGCCATACTTTCCACCATTAATAGACACATCCGACATTACTGAACAACTCACAACCATAGAGTTAAATCCAGATTGCATGGAACAAGATGCAACTGATCAGATCATGGACACACAGATCAAGCACACTCGCTAATAGAATATCCAACTGTATCAAGTTGTCAAAGCAGGCCAACTCCTTCACCAGGGCAAGTGGCTCACTAGGGACCAAGTTTAGCAGAAGTTTCCTCATCTCATGGAGGAACTCAATGCAATGGGAACCATTGCTTCCTAAGGGGGGGAGGAATTATCTAGTTGGATATTGGTGGCCACCCGCCAATTCCACCTGGACCCCCACCATTGCTTCTTTTAGTTTTTTTGTTTCCTTAATTGTAGCACAATTTTTTATTTTATCTGTTTTTTAGGCCCTAAACGATGTTTTTTTGGAAATCTACCACCTACGATTTTTTTTTTTTAAATCATCTTTTTCATTGTAGTCCTTGGAGAGATATTTCCAATGGAATATCATGCGCGTCAAACAGAGATAATATGACCAAGTCACGACCTCGGGAAGTTGGCTGTCCAACTCACCCCAATGGGGCCCATAAACTCTTGGTGTTACATCTCCTCGGGTTAGGGTTTTGGTTATTTAGGGTTTTCTCTTATTGTTCAATAATAAAAAGGCCCTTGAGCCTCATTGTAGTTCAGTTCAAAGGCATGTAGCCACCACATCTCTTCTCAGAGATAAGCTACCATCGCCCTAGCTGGTGTATTTCCATTTCTGTTTGTAAGCATATTTGAGTATTTTACATTAATGAAATGAAGTATTATTTCCATTGCATCTCTATGTTTATGGTTATATTTGTAATTCGTTGCATTCATGTTTAAATCCATATCAAAGCCTGAAAGTCTTATCGATCTGCGTGAAGGCAGATCTAGGGTATAAAACAACATCACACTCAACTTTGGGTGCAGAAACTTGGTTCCAGCATCCCCCCATACTGCTTCGGGTGAGACTTTAGTCTGCGCTCTACGGGTTGATGCCAAAATGGCCAGTAGTGTAGGGATTTGTTTGGAAAAACTAACTCTGAGCATGGGTCAGGACCCACTAAGCCAACAATGACTAATCTTTCTATGGACATGATTAGGCATAAGCCCTAATTTTGCAGGACATTTGTCCACATTTTGTAATATTTTGGACATATTATTCCTCTCTATATATAGAAGGTTTCACGATGATTTGATGATACATAGAGATGATTTTAAGATAATTTTTTATTTAACGTGATGAATCATTAATGTGCCAATCTAATGATTGATTAGCTATAGAATCAACAAATGAATTTTTTGATCATGGAATATGAATAAAAGTTATAAAATTAAATGATCTTTGTAACAATTTCACTCTCAGAAATTAGAGATGTAATAAAAGATCTCTCACATGATATATGTTATTTAATTAAGACACCACCAACTTTCAATCCAAATAAACCACTAACGATTCAATACCAAAAGATATTGCTTTAGATAGTAAATTAATGACAACACTGTATCTAGCCATATTGTTGGATGCACGACTAATACGTATCTCTTGAGACTAACAAATGACCAGATGGATAATATATTACCCAAGAGGAAGAAGCTAAGTTCTGAGTATGTCTACTAGCACCATCAATGAATCCAAGATACACCAGATCACCCATCGAAACTTGCCAAAGTAGATAAAAAATACCAACATCACCAAGAAACCAATAGACATAAACAAACAACTATGTACAATATTTACAAAATAAAGGAAATGCTAGGAAACAACCTAGGCTTAATACTTCTTAAGATAGAGCCCATTTTTTGGCTTTGAAAACACATTTCCATCAAAGTCAACCAACTCATATGCACCTTTCCTCAAAACCTTTTTGATCATAAAAGGACTGCATCACATGGGTTTGAAATTTCATACCCCCAAGGTGTCCTTATCTTGGTCATAGACTAGAAAAGGATCACCATCAGAGAAAACCCTAGGACACAAAATCTTGTCATATTGGGCCTTTACTCTCTTTTTATGAGCTTCATTCATTGTGGTTGCATCCTGATGTTGCTCATCTAGATGTTCCAAATGAATAAGGTTTTCTTTAAGACTAGATATATCTGGAAGAAGTTCAACTACTAATTTAAGAGATGGGATATCACATTCCACAGGGAATATTTATTCCAAACCACAAATTCGTTGAAAGGCAGTAAAACCCGTGGCGGTCTTGACAAACATCCAGTATGCCCAAACCAGATGATATAATTGAATTTTCCAGTTGGATTTAGATTTATTGAGTGTCATTTGTAGGATATTTTTGAGGTATTTGGTCATGACTTCAACCTGACCATTAGCTTGAGGATAGTATGGAGACGAATTCTCTTGCCAAAATCCCAGTTTTAAAGCTAACTCAAACATCATCTTATTCTGGAAATGACTACCATGACCATTGAAAATATCCCTTGGAATATCGAAACGTGAAATGATTTGGTTGAATAGGAAAAGAGATGTTGTCTCACCATCGTTATTGAAAGTAGGCATAACTTCGAACCACTTTATAAATTATTTTACTACTACTAAAATTTTGTGCTCGGGCCAAAGAATTTAGAATTTTATGAGCACTTCCAATTGAACAAGGACTAGAGAAATTTGACTCAAATCTATTCAAATCAAGGAGAAAAAAATGATTGATGATGCAAATCATCCCACGGTCTTTCTGCTCTAATCATTGCTTCTAATGTTGCCTCTTCAGATGGTAAGGTAATTTCAAGGCAATCTATAGTGGAAGTAGAGTCAACAGTCCATATTGGAGCCACGTCACCATCCAAATCCTCTAATGGAGGAGGAATGGGGTTAGAATCGATAGAATTCACAATATATTGGTAGGAGATTTCTACTGTAGACAGAGGATATATCAATCCACATACTTTCCCCTCTTCGAGGAGCAATCTTGGAGGATGAAATGGCACTAAAATGAGTGATAACAAAAGGAAGATCAAAAGTACCCATCAATGAGGAATACGTTCCAACTCCCAAATTTTGAATAGGCTGCTTGATATTCGTCACCAAGGGGATAATAGAGTCAGAAGATGCATTGGGATCATTAGGAGAATAATTCATTTGAAGAATTATAACAATTCTCCCTTCATGTGGGAAGCATATGATACAAAATAATGATCAAACAATAACATCCATCACATGAACCCAATTCCGACATAATAAAAAATTATAATCAAGGTTGATATCAACTATCTCTACCTTGACATTGACAACCTTGCCCCCAACAGGGAAAGGAAAGGTCAGAAGAATTCCATGAGGCCTATGAGAATGACCATCGAATGCAATAAGGAGAGTAAGGGAAGGAACATCTTCTGGGGACCCGATAGCCTTCCAACATGACATCGACATGAAACACATGGAATCCCCTTCATCAACTATAGTTCAAAATATATTCATTTTTTGATATGTAGATTTAATAAGGAAAGTCATGTGATGAGGGAGTCTCTTCTTAACACTTGACAAATAAAATGTAATAAAAAAGGGAGTTCTTAGGATCTACTTCTCTAATCGTAGTAAGAAATGAACTCCTTTATCTAGGACACAATTGGAGTACCTCTAACGCTAACATCGCAAAAGGGTTCTGAGCTAGATATTCGACAATAGAATAGTTATGAGCATCCCTAGTGCTAGGATTAATATTCAAATGTTTTGTAGATCCTTTCGACATCCGAGGTATAGAATCAAATGTGGGCCTCTTGATATGGAGTGGTTATGGGATATCAGAAGAACCCTTAGCCTTAGAAGGTTCCGACTCACCATAATCATGTGATCTTGTAGCAACATAAACATGAGACCTCACCATATAAACATTCAATGTGGGTTCCTCATCCTAGTTTCCCCCTATGGGGGTTCCAGTGCCAGCATTAGTGCCAGCAAGAATTTGTTGCCCTTGGGGAAAAGGGTTAGTTATTATAGCCTGGGAGCTTGAAGAACCCTGTTGACCTAACAAGTGCTGAGCATCGGGAATCTTAGGGATAATATGGGTAAGATTATCCCTATTACATAATTGGAATGAGTATTTCACTTTATTTTTTTAATCCTTATTTCCCTCTTGAATATCAATGTTGGGCTTGTTCACATGCCCCTTCCCTGCCTTATATTTCTTCTTAACATGTCCCTTCTTCTTCCCATCATATTTTTGGTCTCCTTTAGCCTATGCTAGAGAAGTAGATTCTAAAGACAATTGTTGCAATTGATTCAATAGGTTAGACATACAACTATCGATTGACCCTGTTAGTGTCAGTCTTTGCAGCCTTCCTCCAGTGATCAAACATGCTCTTACAAAGTGATTTTAAGGTGTCAAGGTCAAATTTTGTCATTTCAGTGAATCTTCAAGCAAAATTTGGTCACTAGGCATTAGGTCTGGGGTTTGATTTTACCCTTGTCAAAGTTTTCCAAATGACATTCCATGTCACCATTCAACTAAGTGTACCATCATTCAAAGGGCTTTCATCATCATGCCAAGTTCCACTGGGTCATTTTACACCTTGTTCATGCTTCAGCTGCGCCTCAGCAAGGTTCATTTCCCTCTCCTAGGGTTTTGAAGCTAACTTCTCTTGGATGGTCAAATCATCGGAAAAACTTGTATCCTGATGTTCATACACCTTCCCCTATCCATAACGTACCTTATTAAACACTTCCCATCACTAAAATCCCCCAAATTCCTCATTTTCGCACAAACCCTAGTCTCTTGCTACAACTTGGCAATTTTCTAGGCTAGGCCTATGTTTTGCCTTTTTGGACCCCTTCCCCTCACTCACTTTCTAGGATTCCACTTTCCCCTACTTTCTAACATCCCTCCCCACTTCCCAAAATTTTCTCAAGAATTTATAAGCCCCCTATCCCCTTCATTTCGCTTCATTTCGACAAATCCCTTGTCCCACACATCGGGATAGGTTTCACTCAAATGATGTTTCTGAGCAATCAAAGATGAATTTAGGACAAATGAGAGATGTTTTTGTCCATAATAGACCAAGGAAGCAAAACCCCCTTCACATTTTACATAGGTGTCATGGTTTTATAGAAATGTCAAAAATACGATCGCTTTGGGAGAATTGATACACCTCTGAAGTGACCTTGGGAAAATAAAGTTTTCTCCTAGTTTGGTTGGCCAAATGAGTTACTTGATGTGTAAAATGATAACTAGACACAAATATATTTCCAATGAGCTATCATGAGCTCAATTGGGAGTTGCGGAACACCTTCAAAAGTTGACTGCAACAGCACTCTGCCTTGAGGCAGCCTCATTTGGCACATTTTGACTAGTCTTGGGAGATTTTATTTTTTATAGGAAAATGAACTCCAAATTGAAACATTTTGGTTGGGTTGGAAAGTATACTCAAAGACCTTTCCAACGAGCTATCCTACACCCAATTTGGACACCGAGAAGGCCTGCAAAAGGCTCCTGCAAAAAGGCACGACGCACAGGGAGAAATTTTCCAGTGTAAATTTACACTGGTGCAGCGCACATGGGAGGCACGGAACACAGGGCTAAAAGGCCTAAACTTGATTGAATTCTTCCTCCAAAATTGCAAATTCTTCATTCCACAAAGTTTCCACAAGCAAACAAAGTCATTGAGCATACCAAGGTAAAGAGAAACATTACAAAGTGATTAGGAGTGCATCGTGTGTGTTTGGAGCAAGTTGGAGGCAGTTTTCAGGGCGCGACGCATATACATAGGGGCGTGGTGCACACAAAGCCACTCCTCAGTTCATTTTTTCAATGGATGCAATGCACACCCAGGGTGTGGTGCACTGGGTTTGGCGCACGGTGCACACCCACAAAGGGCCCAAATCGTGCCAAATCACTTCAAATTGTTTGTGAAGCCCATCAAATTGATAGGTAGGCTCCATGTCATGACTTGTTCATCAAATTTTATGGATGATATGGTTTTTGTTGGCTATGTTCAATTGCCACAAAACTCATAAGACCAACCACTCAAAAAACATCAAAACCATGGTGGCTAGGGTTACATTATTGAGGTATTGAGGCGAAGGTGTTGTTTTCCTACCATTTTTCCCTCTCCTACCATTTTTTCCTATCCTCCCTTTCTCATTTTTCCTATTATCCCTACCCTAAAATACTACCAAACCCTATCCCCTATCCCTCCACTCTTTGGTCAACATAACACCCCAAAACCCTACCTTGTCAAAACCCCAAAATCCCTACCCTATCAAATACCCAAACCCCCTACATATCCCTAAACAAACTTCTCCCCATAATCCCTATTCCCATCATATTACTCCCTTCCTAATACTCCCTTTTTCATTGTTCCCCTTGGTGACAGATATCACAAAAGCACCCAGCTTCACACCATCATCAAAGGGAAGCCTAAGTACAGTACACACAGCAGTCATGGCATTTGAACATTCATTAGAGTATGAGATAGGTGCTCCTTCTCATCAGTATGAGCACCACGAGACCACTACTATTCCAGTATTCATGACATATCAGAGAGGCAGTAGGCACTTGTTCACAGCGGCAAAGCGAGTCTTATCTCCACCCAGGGTGGAAGGGGCCTTGCTTCCAACTTCGACTACACAGGTACAGGACAAGGGCAAGAGGCCCATGCATGATGAGGGGCCATCAGGTGAACAAGAGGTCGATTTCATCCTCATTCAGGATGATGATGCAGAGGTGGATAGTGCCCGACTTAGGATGACTGTTCAGGAGCAGAACACGGAGATCCAAGACTTGTCACTCAATGTGGAGAGGGCCAAATGGATCATCAAGTATTTGGAGCAAAGGAACAAACAGCTTGAGGACCAGCATGAGATCATGGAGCTGCAAAACATCCGTGAGAATCGACAAGCTTCCCAACAAAGGAGAATCGAGCTCACTACCTTGGAGCAAGAGATCAATAATGACCGTGAGTCCTAGCTAGAGCGGATCAACATCCACCTAAAGAGACTGCTGGAGAAGGCCGACAGAGACAAAACCATAATGAGGAGGATGGTTTATCATTATAAGGCACAAAACATGAGTGCAAAGGCCCAGATAAGGAGCTTGAAGGCAAAATTGAGCAAAGCAACAAAAGAAGCAAAAGAGGCAAAAGAGCAATATCGGCTTCAAATCTTGGCTTAAGCTTCTGTGGCCCAGCATAGTTCCTTTTAGAGAACCTCCAGCCCAAATTTCAAGAAATTTGGGGCAATTTTGGTCACATGGTAATTTTTTGGTCAAAACACAGGTTTTTTCTCCCTGTGCGCCACGCCACTGGCGCGGCGCTTAGAATTGGGAGCTCCAAATGAGAATTGGCTTGCATTTTTAGATTCAACATGAAAAATCATGACTATTGGTGCTTGGGCAATAAATTTGGGCATGATTTGAGTCTCCAGGAGGTCAAAAACACTAAAAATATGACCTCTCTGAACCTATTTTGACACACAGGAAGAAATCTTGGGAGAATGAAGATTTGGAGGGGCAAATGAGCACCAAATTCAACAGTTTGACTTCAGTTGGAAAGTAGACAGGATGGGCTTTCCAACAAGCACACTTGGGCACATTTTGGACTCCTGCAAGTGCCTCAAAACAGGCCCCAAAGTGGTGCAGTGCATATAGAATTTGGCGCAACGCATATAGGAAAAAAGGCCAATTTCACCTTCGTTTCACGAAATTTCGATTCGTGACTTCTCCAAAGTGGGCCCGCTCATCTACACTTCGCTTTTTTAGCACCTAAGGTGGAATTTAAAGCATTTTAACTCCATATTGGCTTCTATCCAGGTGGAAAAGGAAGGCAAACAGTCACCCAAGCCATTTGTCATGTTTGTAACGCTGCACCTGTAGCTAATGGTTGTCTTTCCACCTCCATTTTGTAATGATTCAAGTAACTCCCCAACCCTTGGGCGTTCTATCTCCTCATAGCACATTCTATATATTGTATGCAAACTATTTGCGAAGGGTTGGTTGGCTTGTAACTTCTGGGACACTGTGGGAAAGAAACTCTGTTTCTTCATTGTATAATTTTGTAGAGGATTAATGAAAGGAAACAGCTCTGTTTCATGAGATTCATGTGGTTGTGAGTGTAGCAAATGTGTCTCTTATGTTTCATATGTATCTTGTTATGTTTCATAGTTCATTTCATATTCATTTCCAATGAAATTTTCTAAGTTAGATAAGGTAGAATTCAATTTTATTGCTATGCCTGTGGGAAAATTTCATGTTCAGTGTTCTTTCTTCTGTTGAAAAGGATTCATGTACTAATGCCCTTTTCACTCTCCTAAGCAATCTCTCCATTATGCATTGTTTCAAACTAAATTGCTGGACTCTCCGCCTGTCTTGCCTCATGAAGTAATCTGTGCCTTTGTATTAAATTCTCTGTTCATCGCGGTCCATTGGTCCCATACCATCCCAGAAACATAGTCATTCATAAAAATCACTTCTTGTATCCATATTCACTTAATAGCCTAAGATCAATACTTCATTGTAAGTCATCTCAGACCGTTTCATTTATCTATTCACTGAGTGTGACTCGGAGAGAGCCCTCTCCCGTTCTGGTAGGGCTAGCTACTAGACTGAGCGTGGTTTGTGGTTACCCTGAATTTTTCCTTCCTTCAGCCTAAGGCAGATTTCGGTGCTAATAGACCCTACAATTATGTCAGCATGGGTTCCTTCCATAGGTTTGAATAGATTGATCTTTGATTGAGGGGCACCAGGAAAAATCTTGTAAAGGACTCCAGACTCAGAATATATTAGTTCTAACTATTGGGCTCTAAATATGGTCTATTCTTCAGTGAACACTCTAGAGAGTGACATATCCTTAGAAATATCTAGCTGCAAATATTTCAAAAACCATTCGAGAAGGAACTCATAAGGGATATATGCCTTGATGAGCCTCTTCCTTTTGCACCACTATTGGATGTGGTTAAAAATATGAGTTTCTTTCTATTGTTCAAAATTAGAAAGAATCTTAGTTCCAACATCATATCAGACATGAAACTGAAAATGATTTAGAAATATAGTAGCCAATTCACCAAATGTAGAAAAGGTTCCCCCTCTAAGCTAAATATACCATTTTGCAACATTTCTAGTTAGGGTGCGTAGGAATAATCTCAATCTAATCGAATCATCAATCAATGAGTTAGATGAGCACCGCAAATGGAATGTGGTTATATGATTAGCCAGATCCTCTCCAGACTTCCCTTCAACTTTTGGAATATCAAATGGAAGTTTGGTAGGGACCAGAATCCAAGCCATATTGTATTGGATTAGATCATTTGTCAATTTTTACAGATATGACAAGTTTAAAGTTTCTAGGAATGCTAAGCATAGAGGAGTGGGAGAATTCCTCCCACCAAGAGAAGAATTTCCAATATTAGGAAAAGAGTATCCTGGATTTGGAGAGGAACGAGGTTGCCATGGGTTACTCATAGAAGGACCTAAACCATAACGAAATCCTTGTGGCCTAGAAGTATTTGGAAGTTATCGACCCCTGCCGCAAGGTAACCATGCATAGGGTAATTTCCTCCTAGCAGAACACTGAAAGAAGGGGAAAGCCCCTGATAAGGATTCCATGCACTAGCTAGCGGAGGAAAGGCCTATGAGGTCCTGATAGAAGGGAAGAGAATAGTCCCCTCTTGATCAAATAGATGGAATAAGTTCCTAGCCATCCTTGAACTCCTTGGAAATGATTAATATTCTCAATTTGTCCTAAGTTCGAAGATGGATTGGAAGGAGGAATGTAACCTCTTCCAAAAGAAAAATCTTGAAAATATGTTGCACCACTTGGCATAGAATTCATAGATGTGGTAACAACATATGGTAAGGTTGAAGGAACTAAAATAATTCCATTGAATAGCATCCCAAAAGGATAGGTACTAGTGAAAGGGGTGGAAGGTTGGGTTCCCCCACTCAGACGCAGAATGGAGGTAGAGCCAATGACTACTGTACTAGGTCTAATAATAGAGATAGAAATAATATCCCCTCCTGCAACTACGAGAGGGGATTGCGCACCGAAAGTATTAGTATCCATACTTACACCACTAAAATTTAGCATCATAAAAAAATGAGAGTGAACAATGCTTTCTGGTTTGTGAGTCTGGGTACCCATGTATGATACAACGTAAAGAATATGGGAAGGAAGAGGTGTCTAAGGAGTCATGAGGGACTCATGGACTTCCTCAATATAAATATCGTCTTCCGATTGGAAGAGAACCCTAGCTAGGACCAGAGTGTTTTTGTTCAGATTATGCACTAATCTAGGTTCACCCTGTGAAATGAGAGCCCTTAAAGTAGGATTAATCTCTGATGCATCAACTACTACTGGTTGAAAATCACTAGTAAAATTACTCCTATGCCTTTTAGATGAAGGCTCGACACTCGCAGGTGAAATACCACAAAGCCTTCTAGACTGACGAACTTGTCGATCAACCAATTTTAAATATTAAGATAACTTTTAAAGACTTAAAAGATAAAAACTTATGGAAATCTAAGAGCAAATAGCACTCACTAAAAAATACCTAAAGATACAACCAAACAAGTGGCTTCCAAGTACTTCTGCTCTGGGTGATTAGGATCGGAATAAAAAATACAACAAAGCAAATATAAGGACCTTCCGAAGATAGTTTGGAATAATTATGGCCAAATCCTACCAGCGAAGGTATCAAAAACAATTATGCTAACCTCTAGACAATAACCTTTTCTGGTGCAAGTACCTGAGCTTCACAAGATCTCCCTCCAGAAGTACTATGAAAGTGATGTAATGTATGTCTCAGGTACCATGGACATTCCCTACTGTAGTCACCTATATGGTCCCTAGGATAGGAAAATAAGGTCACCAGTTCATAATTAGAAGGTGGGAGGAACAACTCAGGTGTGAGATCCAACAATTAGGAGAGGGGGTATCTCTCTTGTCCTATCTTAACTCGTCGTCATGCTTAACTCATGTGTTATAATAGATTTCCTGGATAGCTTAATGATACTAGATTTTCACTCTTTAATCAACTTCTATGTTTTTGTTTAGAGGGGCATTAGAGAGTTTACTCTCCACATACCTATTCCAAGGCTCTAAATTCCCTAGACTAAATAACGTATCTATGACAAAAAGAAAATCTAGTTCATTTTAGATTAAGCTCTTGATTTTATTGGTTTTTATTTAGGTCACAAGTAGCGGAAGTGAAACTTATGATGTTCTAGCCCAAAAAGAAACCAATATAAAACTATACTACATGCAAATGTAACTTCATTTTCTTCAATGAAGAGTGATCTTTACAAGGTTCAATGAGAAATCTATGAAAGAAAAAACTATTTTCTTTTTCTTGTAAACACACTCACACATTCAACATCTATCGAAAGATACTAAAATTCCTAAAATGCAAACTACCTTAATGTATGTTGGAATGCCTAAATGAAAGATTCTATGGAATGCTATAAAAAAAAAATGTGTTCTTTCAAAGACCTAAAGCCAAAATTTGACCAAACAAGGAGAAACAAATATCCAAGGAAAGATCTCCCAAGCGAAGCAAATTTCAACCTCAAACAAATATTCGCACACATGCTGGTAAGCTAGAAATATTAAAAACTAAAAATCAATGAAAGGAAAGGAAAAAACAATTGTTTTTTTCTTTTTCTTTTTAAAGAGTTAAAACAAAAGTTTCAAGAAAGCAAAGCAATCAATCACCTCAAAATCAAAATCAAGCAAAAACACTCAAAACTTCAGAAGCCATAAACAATAATAAAGATGATAAGACTAAAGTTACTAAGAGACCAAAACACTTGAACAACTTGACCTGAAGGATACCTAAAAGATTTAGGAAAACAAAAAAAATTAGAGAACCAAAATCCTTCATTGAACCAAAATTGCAAAGACCTTTCTCAAATAATAAAAAGAAACCAAATGATTCAACTTCAAGAATGCAATGAAAAGTAATGAAAATATTGGATTATAAACAAGTTGAGAATCAACTCACCATTATAGAAGCATAGAACAATTAGACCTTTTACCAAAAAGGTATGAAAACCAAACTTAGAATGCAAAAACTTCAAAAAATTGCAAATCCTAGGTTGACAGAATATTTTTACAAAAAGAGACAAAGAAATCAACACTAGAAAGAAACAAGACCATTACAGACTGCAAATGACCTTAAAATAGGAGGAAAACTAGGCTACACCCCTAACTGAAGGCAACATTTTATAAAATTTCAGAAATTTCCAAATATATGCAATTGTTCAATGGCAGAGCTTCATGTACACACAACTATTCCAAAGGAACTAGCATATATGTGGTCTTCGTTGGCAAAAACTATGTATGTACACTTCTGTATACAAGAAAAAATGTGTATATGTAGAAAAATAGGGAAAAATAAAAAATACAGACCTCATCCAAAAGATCATACTGATTTCCCAGACTGCAAATGAGTCAACAATACCCGAAAAATTAAGAAACAAGAAATAAAATCCTAGATCAAGGAAAAAAACCATTCTAGGAAATACGAGTCTGTATTCCTTAGTGGAGTCGCTAGTTTTGTTGGCTAGAAAAGCTTCCCTAAGATAAGGGTTGAAAACCTCCCCAAATTGAAGGCAGACTATCAACAAGAAGCATACATCCAAGCATGCATACTATATAAACTACCAAATTTGGGTTTGATAGGAGTACCTATAGGTCCTACATTTGATGTCGATCTAGTAGGGTCCAAACCCTCTACTTCCTCTAAAGTGATCAAACCTGTAACACAGTTTAGAGAAGCATAAATATAGCAAGTAGTTCAAAGTGAGTGGATAATAAACATGTTATACAATCAAGCATAAACATATAAACCATGATATATTACACATGAATCATAAAAATATGAGATCATAGCATATTAGGAACACGAAAGAGCTTCTTTATTGATATCAACAAATAGTAGTGGAAATATACAACCTGATCTGACCACGATACCAATGAAACCTTCCTCTGGATCTGTCCAGGCCAAGCCTCAAATATCACCTCTCATGCATGTGTAAAAGGCTGCCATATAATGGAATATGAGCATCTCTGCAAGGAAATAAGGGTTTCCTATGAATCGGAGTGCAGAAAGCACATGAAAAATTAGACTTGATCTAGGGACATAAAGGACTATAATGTCAATATCCTATCTCCTTCTATGAATAGGCCTTCCCATGAGGTGTATAAATACCACCAAAAATTAGTTGATTCAGTTAGGCCACAGGTTCCTATAGGTGGAATTTCGGTGAAACCCATAAGCCCTACCTAAAAAGTAGGATATATTTTTATATTTTCATATTTTAAATTATCTAAGATGGTTTTTTATTATGGTACCCATGTGTGTACGCATTTTTTAAAGGGAAGAGTTGCATATGGAATTGAAAATATTATTTTTGAATAAATGATCAAGTTTGAATGGGAAAGGACTGCCCAAGGCCATATCAGAGTATTAGAACTACAATAGTGATGAATGATGCTATAATAGATGCCCCCTAATATATGAGGTTAGAATGGGTACATGATGGACACAATGTATTAAGCATAGAGAGAGATCATTTGAGGACCTGATGGAGATCACCAGATTCCATCTCACTGAATACCTATAGAAGGAATTAGAAAGAAGACTCTTGTAGGGGGTAGGCATACCCATGCTCAAAGATAGTAAATCATGTTCGTTGATTATATACAAAGAGCATCCATCATGTATACATAAGTGGAAAAAGAATATTGAAGAATACAAAGTGGGTCATCTGATCATAGCCACAAAGGAACACAATGGAGCTATGTCTCAATATCCAATATAGAAGAAAATATGATTAATGATGTGTTGGCTTAGGGGGGTCCTGACCCAGGTTCAGAATTAGCTGCGCCAAGTAACAAAACCCTACACTACTAGCCCTTTTGGCAACAACCCCTGTAGCATAGGCTGCAGTCTCACCTGAAGCAATATGGGGGTATGTAAGAACCAAGTTTCTACATCTAGAGACTAGTGTGTTTTCTTTCACCGCCTTAGATCTTCCTTCACACATATCGATAAGCACTTAGGGCACATTGCTACAAATCTGTTAAAACGACCTTCATACCTTCGTGAAAGTCTATGATTAGTCCTTGCAGACTTTTAACAGTTAATTTGCCTACTTATGTGCATTAGAGAGTAGTCCTAAATTAGTGTTCATGCAGATGTACTTAGGTCATTAGTAAACATAAGAAAGATCACCAGGGTCTTCGCAAAACTATTTAAACATATATTGTGTATATTATTAAGAGTTATTCAAGAGAATCGCGAAACATTCAATCAATATCTCATAAACAAATCATTCATCAATAGTTTATAAAATTGACAGAGATAAACATAATACTCAAGAATTCTTCGGAAAATTATCTTTATTGATCTTTAATCCAAGGTTATAGACTCAAACTACCCTGCGCACATAGGTGGAGGGGTCCATGCACTCATCTGCAGACTCTACCTATGCCTCCGCGCACTCATCTACGCAACCTTTCTTTCCCTATCTAAGGCAAGAAGAAGAGCCTTCCTTCCTTAGCTCCTGTCCTAGACCCTTCAATGAACCCAATTCTCTATCTTTTTCCCATCTGGTTCCTCTCTACTACCTCCCCTTTAGAGTTTCTAAGACACACCTATTTATAGACTTTTCATACAATGCCATGGTTATTGGACCATGGGTGAATTTCAAAACCAACTCAAAAATTTACATAAAACAAGAGGCTAAGCCCCTTTGACTCATATTCATCTATGCGCTCCACATCCACAAATCACAGAGACTTTACATTATTTACAAAATTGTACCAAAATTTGGGTTTGTCTTAACCCAAAACTAACCCAAGGAACCCCATCCCAACAGGCCCCAACATAAATATCATGACTCATCCTCGAGTCACTCTGTTGGCATAACGATCTTACTACGAAGATCCCCCCATCTGCACCTGGATTACTACCTTCCTTTATTGCATTTTTGCGCTGCTCCTGGACCTCAAGTGGAGTTGTGGGCTGTAACTTTAGCTGCAGCTCTGCAATCTTCATGTTGAACTCAAAATTTACTCGTCCAACTTTTGCTTTAGCCTCACGCACACTAATGGTTAGTTTTTTGATTTTGGCTTCTGGGTATGCATCCTCTGGGCTGTTAAGCTTAGGAACTATCTTGCATGCCTTTGTTACTGTTGACTCTAGACATGAAATATGTGGTTGAAGTGCCTCCTTTTCCTTCTAAGCATGTGTCTTTTCAACGAACGTTTGTTCATTGTTGACTTTCTACTCACTTATGAGGTTGAGGGTCCGCTGCTCCCTGGTTCTCAATTCATCTGCCACCCCCTTATGTAGCACATGGAGGGTTTTGTTGGAGAGCGTCGCTATATTTAGTCCTATGTCCTTGATTGTACTAAGTATAATACAATTGTTGGCAGAATCTGTGCGAATGGACCCTTCGGGCAATGGTATAGTTTTGAGATCTAGGGTCCTTACTAGCTCTTCTACTTGGCTTGTCTCGGGTGCCAAGATTCGTTGCTCCACACTCGCTTGTCTGACGCCCACCTGTATTCTACTTGTTTGGATCTGTAGCTCACGCAGATCCTTTTGGACTGCATGTATTGCTTCTCAAATTTCTGCAGAACTTATGTTGTTGTATCCTTGACTTTATCGCCGATCTCATCAAGATCACTTTCTGTCAACACAATGGGATCAACCTGTGTTCTATTAGATTTCTGCTTTTTCCATGTTCCACCCTTCTGCTCCTTGCCACATCTTTTCAAAATAAATGGGGTGCTCTGCCCCTCATCACTGCCTCTGCCTTAGCTTGAAATCTCTTCTTCCTATGTCTCCAGTGAAGGTGACTTGTCATCCTTCTGTGACTCGCGTTATTCTTGTTCTGCCTACTCCTTAGCAGAGCGTTCTTTCTCTATGCGAGCCTTTTCAACAACTTCCTTATTTCACCGTTCTACAAGGGTATGTGCAACTTTCTTAGCTTTCTCCTTTCTTTTCTGTGCAATAGAACTTCTTGCGCTCGTGCTTGTCCCAACATCTACTTCTAATGGTGTGCACCATTCTGTAGGCCATGACACTACAACCTCCTGCACGTCCGTTTTTGACACCAAATAGGGCAACTAGTGACATTTCTACTCGAGATCTTTCTGCGCTTGGTTATAGACTCTATGGAAGTCAGCCTTGAATGCCATGTAGGCTGACAACTATGTGAGAAAGGTTGGGGACAACCTCAGACATTGATTGATTTCCATAAGAATCCAAAATATCTTTGTCTTTGCAATCTACGTGGCATCCTTTGTGGACCATAAGGAAGCAAATTCCACTGTCTCCAAAAATCCTTCCTTAAGTGTAGGATATTGTCTATCCTTCAGCAATATCCATGCAACAAGCACAATTGACAACAACAACCAAGCGTAGTGGAATGACTTGGTTTCTTCCTGGGCTTCTTGGTAGTTCATTAGAAACTCTTGACAAAGTTACCTTGCCTAATTAAATTGTACATATTTCACGCACTGCACAGCAAGGGAAACCATTGGTGTTGGAACTTTGTCTGCACGACATTTTCTCATAACCTTCCCTGCTAAAATCTAGGCAACAATTTGAACTACCTAGTCTATTATGGAAAGAATTGAATACCCTCGTGACTTCTTGAGGTGGTCGTAATCCCTCTTCATATTCTCTACAAGGTCTTTCTCCCTAGTCTTTCTGCCAAACTCCTTAGCCGGGTTCCCGCCTTTGTAAGGAAGCTGTGTGATTCTATGAATTAGCATGTCCATGATGGGGATAGGCTTTTGTAGCCATAAACATCCATCTTGCACTAGTGTGAGGAGCAGCTGCACACATATCATATTAATGGGGATGCGGTGATAATCTGGCACCCACAACAGATTGAGAAACCCTAATTACTTGACACCGTGGACCCATTGCTCCATCTCTAATGCTGCAACACCTGTTTCTCCATAATAGACCCTCTGCATATATTTGTCTGCTGCCAATGGGGAAACTTAGTGTGGTCTGTAAGATTCCAATCCTCTATTTTTAACAACAAGATCCTTGCGAGCCATGGGCCTTCAAAAGGGACCTGCTCAGGTAGCAGGGGTGTGGATATTGTAAATTTCTTGGTATCCGGGTTCTTCGTGACCTTTGCTTTTCCCTTCCGCGGACGGATATACTTAGTGAGTGTTGTCATGGGTTACACTCCTTCAGCCTAATCAATATCCTCTGTTCCCTAGAATTCTTCCGCCTCCAGGTCCACTACTCTCTTTGGATGCTTATCTTTTTGTTGCTTTGCTTGCGTGTTGGTATGCTTCCTTGGGGATGTGCACACCGACATTGGCTTCTTCTGATTTTCCTTCATGGATTGACTTGAATTGGCTAGTTGGATTCTTTGGCAGGGGTATGCTTCAGCCTAGGTGACCTCGCGCTGTAGGCATGGTAGTTGAAGCTTCCATACTTACAACTTCTGGGGCAGTTGTGTCGGAGACAACATCACTAGTACTAATAATTTCAACAGGACTTGGAGCAAACATGTTCTCAAGAATAAACTTCTGGTTTATCTCAGGAAATTCGGAAAACATGGGGCTTACAACTAAATCTTCCCAAAACGCTTGGCTCATAGGCAATAGACAACAAAATTCACAAAATTCATTGTTTTTAAATCCTTTTTCCTAAATAACTATAAAGTAATAA